>JAJMAV010000121.1:0-30850 GCA_030565045.1 Starmera caribaea
AAGTTCCATCAGATTACACTGGCACCCTCACTACTACATCTACGTGGACTGGTTCCTTTACTACTACCGTTACTCCACCAATCAAATCTGGTGATAAAACTCAAACTGTTATTGTTGAAGTTCCATCTGGTTCACCAGAGTACACTACCACTACAGCAACTTGGACTGGCACTGAAACTTCCACTGTTACCTATCCACCAAATTCAGGGGAATCTACTGGTACTGTTATTGTTGAAGTTCCTTCCACCAACGCTGAGATTCCACCTTGTACCACAATCACTGTGACATTAAGCGATGGTTCACCAGGTACAACTTATACCAAACCAGGAGATGGCACCAATCCTTCAGGAACTGTTATTGTTGAAATTCCAACAGAAGACAAAACTAATACAGAAGGAATAACCAAAACACATATTTGGTCAGAATCAAATACCAGTATTGTTACAAAGACAGCTTGTAAACATAATGAATGCAGAAAAACAGTTTATGTTCAAGTTCCGCATCCAACTAGTGGTCCATCAAATGGTCCAGGAAATGATGATCACGGAAATGGTAATGCAGGTAATGGAAACAATAATAATGGATCATCCAATGATGGTACAAATGGCGGTAGACCTGAAGATAATATCAATAGTGGTAACAATGGTAACAATGATAACAATAATAACAATGGCAACACAGATAGTAGTGATGATGATGGTTCCGGTGATCGTTCCAATATTATTACAACTTTAGTTTATGACGGTCCTTCCATTACAACGGTTACACATAGTGGTGGTAATAGCAGCCCTTATGTTGTGGTTCAAATTCCAAGAACAATAGAAACTGTCGCTACTAGAGGTAATGGTGGTGCAACTATTACAGACGATAATGGCATACCAACACAAACCACAACTGGAAGCACTAGCGGAATATTAGGTGTTGCTCGCCCAACAGCCAGTATCTATGAAGGTTCTGGATTCAAATTGAACATTGATTTTACATTTATATTTGGTGCATTTTTACTTCTATTGATTTAATCTTCTTTGGTCATTCAATTTTTATAATAGTATCTGATTTCATGATATTATTATTGCTTTTTATCTTTATTTGAGTTTTGGGAAACAGTTACAGTTTCTCAAACTCTTACAGCATTTATTTTTCATTTAGTTCATAATTTGTTGATTCAAAAAGACTACCCATTAATTTATTCATTCTTAATTCAAAGGACTTGATTCCAAGATACCTTTTAATCTGCATCTTTTCCAACGCATTTTGGACACATTTTCTTAGTATAGCAACCTTTAATTCTGTTCTTTAGTACTATGTCGATTTTGTTGTAACATGTAAACCTTAGTTCATTTCGTATAGAATCTGTAGTGAGATCGTGCAATCTCGTTCGTTTTCTCTCACCTCACAGTAAAATTGTGCTACAATATTATATAAGAAAAAAAATAAAAATTCCAATATGGAAAATATCAGAAGATGCAAATCTTTGATAGAACTCTAGTTCTAACGACAAAATGGTGCTGTTCACACGCTCAGATATTGAACACAGGATTGCACAAGGTGACGCAATAGTGATCTACAAGAATAATGTGCTCAAATTGAACAAATGGATCAAGTATCATCCTGGAGGTGATAAAGCAGTGCATCATTTAGTTGGGAAAGATGCCACCGATGAGATGTTGGCATACCATGATGAAGAAACATACAAGGATTTTCTCAAGTGGAAGATAGGTGAGATCAGTGATGAGGAACAGTGGGTGAATTTCATTCCTCCTATTCAAGGTGGTGCTTTCAAAAGTTATGAAGAACAGGACAAGAATGGTGATGAAGAACGTGTTAAATTGGCTGGTGAACCAGCTGAGAGAATTGTGCCTGAGGTGCCTGATAATATCATACCAAGCTTGAAGAATATAATTGTGAATCCGGCAGATTATGATAGAAATCTAGTGAAACAAGATCTAAGTGAACTTCCTTCTTTGGACTATAACACACAAAAATTTTTAAGTGATGAATACAATAAACTTCATCAGAAGATCATTGATGGTGGGTACTATCAATGTGACTATTGGCAATATTTCAAAGAGTTTCTGAGAATATCTACTTTATTTTCACTCTCATTCTATTTATTATTTAACACAAAATATTTATTTTTCAGTGCAGTGGCCATGGGTCTTGCATGGCAACAACTTGTTTTCATAGCACATGACGCTGGTCATATTTCCATAACACATAATTATCAATTGGACAATATAATCGGAATGACGGTTGCTTCATTTATTGGAGGATTATCTTTAGGATGGTGGAAAAGAAATCATAATGTTCATCATTTGATTACCAATGATCCAGTACATGATCCTGATATTCAACATTTGCCATTCTTTGCTGTATCAACTAGATTGTTTTATAACGTTTATTCAACTTATTATGAGAAGTTTTTATGGTTTGATAAATTCGCACAAGCTGTGATTCCATTACAACATTATTTGTATTATCCGATATTATGTTTCGGGAGATTCAATTTATATAGACTGAGTTGGACACATGTTTTGATGGGACAAGGTCCAAGACATGGGAAAGCTGCTTGGTTTAGATACTATGAACTAGCCGGATTGAGTTTTTTCAATTGGTGGTTTTTCTATTTGATTATTTACAAGAAATTAGATAACAATTGGGATAGATTCATGTATGTGATGATAAGCCATATAACTACAATGATAGTTCATGTTCAAATCACACTGTCACATTTTGCAATGTCAACTTCAGATCTTGAAGTTTCAGAAAGTTTTGTCTCTAGACAGATCAGAACCACAATGGACGTTGATTGTCCAGAATGGTTTGATTATTTCCATGGAGGATTACAGTTTCAAGCAATTCATCATTTGTTTCCAAGGGTTCCTAGACATAATTTCAGAAAGATTCAGCACTATGTGATTGAATTCTGTGGGAAAGTTGGTTTGAAATATTCGATTTACGGGTTTGTTGATGGGAACGAAATAGTCATTGGGAAATTGGGAGAAATTGCTAAACAGGCAAAAATACTGGCTGCGTGTAATAACAAGATGAAAGACGAGGCTATCAAAGAAGGTCATTATTTCCATATTTAAGAATTGGATTTAAAACGATAAACAAAAGTGAGATTTGGCTGTATAAAAAAAAGGGGAAAAATGCGTGTTTATAGAGCATTGTTGTAGGAATTCAATAAATTAATCAGAACTACAAAACTCAGAGTCTCAAACCGTCAACTTTTAAGAATTCCAGTTTTCCTTTTCTTCTCTTCCTGCGAGATTCTAATACATAAAAACAAAATTATTAAAAGTTCATTTCATAAATCGAAAGCAACAACAAAACACTCCAAAATGACCGAAAAACATTCCATTTCTCAGTCTCTCAGAGGCCTTTTCCGTTCAAAGAGGTCACCATCACCACAGATCTCTCCACAACACTCCAATTCCACTCCAGCAACAGACACGTTTGAGGCACATCTCAGCCCAATCAATTTGCATGGGTACCAGGAAAACACCAAACACAGACTTCTCACAATGGACTTGGTCGAAGAGATACGGGGGCTCATGCCTACAAGACTCAAGATCCAGCATGAATGGGACCTAGTTTACAGTTTGGAACAACACGGGGCATCGTTGAATACACTCTATGCCAATTCCAAACCTGACACAAAATACGATAAGACTGGGTACGTCCTTGTTATTAAAGATGAAGTTGGCTCTTTGTTTGGTTGCTATGCAAATGAGTATTTCCATACAACGGATTCTAGACGATATTTTGGTAATGGCGAGTGTTTTCTCTGGAAATCTAAAGTTTTGAATGAAGATAATAATGGCGCAACTGCTGGAGATGGACTACAGTTCCAAGCATTCCCATATACTGGACTCAATGATTTTGTGATGTATTGTACATCTGAATTCTTATCATTGGGTGGAGGTGACGGTCATTATGGATTATGGATCGATCATGATCTTTTGAATGGTGTCAGTGATCATTCGTTGACGTTTGGAAACGACCCATTGAGTGCACAAGGAACGAAATTCGGGATCTTGGGAGTCGAAGTATGGCGTGTGGGTACTTGATTTTGGTTCAGTTTTTTTGCTGATCCTATTATATTACAAGCTACTAAGTTATGATTTTATTTTATTTTATTTTGTTGTTTTATTTATTCGTTAATTCATTAATTCATGGGCTGTGATTCTTGAAGAAGTGTTTCAAATGTATATCTCAGGCTCTTCATTCTCTTCTATTGTCTGCTCCAATGCAATGTTCCTGCTCACTACTTTATCCTTGGCTTGTGCATATTCAATAGGAAAACTTTTGGTTATTTTGCTCTTTAAATTGGCTATTTTTGCTTCACTGTATTTCAAATCTTTGGATACCTGTTTCACTACACCAATTCCTTGCTGAAACTCTTTTTGAAACAGCTTCAGCTTCTCAATTGCCTCAGTATAAAGCTCCATCATCTCGATTTCTTTACTTTTGAGCATCCCTGAAGTTTGTGCTTGTACCATCATCGACCTACTCATCTGCACACTGCTCAATGCGTTATCCAAAGAGCTGCTCAAGTACTCTACGGGATCAAACCCTTCGTTGTTCTCGCTGGTGTCCTGCACACTGTCCTGGTAACTGTCTGTGGAATTTTCGTCTTCTTCTCTATCTTCCTCAAAATCCACGCTATTCGCGTCGTTCAAATTCGCATGGACTGCAAATGTGCTGCTGTCAATACTCGGCTGTCTCACATGTCCAACAGCCATCTTCCTCTTTATCTTGTCAGCTTCTTTTGTTGTCAATTTTGATTATATGTATGAAAAAAAAAAGTGTTCAAAAATTCAGAATCAACCAAAATAACCAACATTTATCAATTATACATTCTTCTTGACTTCTGAATTTAACGTTCTTTTTCCCACAATGAGCACCAAGGAGGAGATGAAAGCGCGTCTCAGACCGTTTGGGATTGTTTTTGAGCGCAGTCTCAACGATCTTATCAAGGGAATTAGAAGTCATAAAGACCCAGAATCTTTACAAACATTCTTACAAGATGTACTCAATGAGTGTCGTAAAGAGGTTAAATCAGCAGACATGGAACTCAAAACAATGGCTGTATTAAAATTGGCGTACTTGGAAATGTATGGGTTCGATATGTCATGGGCAAATTTTAATGTATTGGAAGTTATGAGCTCTTCTAAATTTCAGCAGAAAAGAGTTGGGTACTTGGCTTCAGTGCAAAGTTTTGCTAACGATGGTGATGTGTTGATGTTGACTACGAACTTATTGAAGAAAGATTTGAACTCTTATAAAAGTTCAGAAGTTGGTGTTGCATTAAGTGGAATCTCGTCAATTGTGACAACTCCCTTGGCCATTGATATTGCAGACGATATTGTTAAGATGTTGAATAGTTCCAAACCTTACATTAGGAAGAAAGCAGTCTCAGTGATGTACAAGATTTTTTTGAAATACCCTGAAAGTTTGAGAACTCATTTACATAGAATCATTGATAAATTAGATGATGAGGATGATTCCGTGGTTACTGCTACGGTAACTGTTATTTGTGAATTGTCTAAGAAAACACCAAAACTGCTTATAAACACAGCGCCAAAATTATACGACTTGCTGCAAAACTCACAAACTAATAATTGGCTATTAATCAGAATTTTAAAGATTTTTTCCTCATTATGTTTGATAGAATCAAGATTGAAAAATAAGCTATTGACTCCTATTTTGGAATTGTTGTCTAAAACAGAAGCGTCATCATTAATATATGAATGTGTTAACTGTTTAGTGTCAGGTGATATGATTGATGATACAGATTATGAAATTGCAAATTGTTGCATTACAGAACTGGTTAAGTTTTTCGATAAAAGAGATTCAAATTTGAAATATATTGGAATATTAGCTTTCTATAAAATTGGAAAAATTAATTTCAAATTCATTGCTGATTATAAATCTTATATTTTGGAATTTTTAGTGGATGATGATTTAACAATCAGAGAAAAATCACTGGATTTGATTGAAGGAATCGTGAGCGAAGAAAATTTATTTGAAATCACCAAAATATTATTGTTACAATTAGTTCCAACCTATACTAAGGATGATAATAAAGAAGAAGTTTTCTTAACGGATAATTATAAGTACAAGTTGATCAAAATTATTTTGAAGATTTGCTCAATGGATAATTTCAACAACATCCCATCATTCGAATGGTACATTACTGTACTAACAGACTTAATTGATCTTTGCATGTCAAACAACCTAACTCAAACCGGTACATTGATAAGTGAACAATTTAAAGATATTGCAATGAGAGTACCAAGTGTACGTAAAGTGGTTGTCTTGAATTGTTGTAAAATTATTACAAACGACGCGATTTTGGAGAAAATGAGTGATGTGTTATATGATCCAGTGTGGATAGTTGGTGAATATAGCAGTTTAATCAAAAATTCAGATGATATAATTTTGAAAATAATCTCACAATTGGATGATTTGAAAAAACTGGATGAAAGAGTGATTAAAATTTATATTCCATGTGTCATTAAATTGTTGAACAGTTGTATCAATTTTAGTCACGAAGAATGGAGTGTTTATAGAAGTGACTCAATTAAAAGTTTGATCAATAAGATCATCAAATTTTTGGAAAGTTTTGCAATATCCAAATATTTTGAGATTCAAGAACGTTCTGTTGAGTTTTTAGAGTTTTTAAAGTTAGCCGTTGATTCCATTGACGAAAACACAAACTATGATGAAATACCTCCATTCTTAAGTGTTGCATTGCCTTCTTTGTTTAATGGTAGGGAGATCCTTCCAATTCCTGCGGGAGCTCAAAAAAGAGTACCAATTCCCGAAGGTTTAGATTTAGATAAACCATTCTATGAAGGTATACTTGAAGAACTTTTAGGTGAATACGATGATTTTGAAGAAGATGAGTTAGAAGAATTCAATGGGTATGAAGAATCAGACCAGTCTGATGAATTTAATGGGAATGAACCAGATTTTGAAAATGATGATATTGAAGATATGGTACGTCGTAAAAAGGAAAGACAAGAGAAATTGAAAGATGATCCATACTATTTATCAGATAACAAACATATAATCAGTTCCAATAATAAAGAATTGACACCAACTCCAAGATCATTAACACCTACCTTGATTGAAATGAATGATGACGATGAAGAACCAATTAGCAGTCTTCGTAAACAAACACAGCAGCAAAAGAAAAAGAAAAAGAAGTCTGATATTATTATAGTACCAGAAGAAGCAGCTGATTTGGAAACAGTAAGATCAGAAACTTCATCAGTAATGTCTAAAAAGAAGAAGAATAATTTATTCAAATTGAATGATTCCAAATTGGATCAGTTTGATATGGATGTTGATGGTGCAGATGAAGGACAGAAACAATTGCAGTCCATTAGAGAACAACTTGCTTATAAAATTGAAGGAGAGAAAGAGTTACCACACGAAGAAGAAGAAGAAGTTATTATTATTCGTAAGAAAAAAGATAAAAAGGATAAAAAGAAGAAAGTTTATTATGATGAAGAAGGCAATGTGATTGAAAAGAAGAAAAAGAAAAAGAAGAGTGTGGTGGAGGAATCTGAAAATTAGACATACTCTATTTAAAATTATAAATAGTGAAACGTGAGATGGAAAGGGATAAAAAGAGATAATGATACGGCAAATAAGTGTTCAATCAATATATTCTGTAACGACGTTTCATAGCAATCGAATTCCATTCACGAAAAAATGAATAAACCAACTTCGTAGATTTGTACAAATGAAATAATTTCATCAATAAGTACATAGCAACGCGAAAAAAAAAATTAAAATAAATTTCAAAATAAATCTCAAAAAATAACAACAACAACAACATCGATATCTCAATTTGATGTTTGATTGTTGGAATCACAATAAATGACGTTTATTGCCACTATCTCAAACTCAGAAACAAAACTTCAGTTCTCAAAATCTCTTTCATCACTTTCCACCATTTCCTCAGAATTGAAATTTGTTATAACATCACAACAATTAAGCATCTCATCAATTAACACAGCGCATACATCAAATGGCGAGATAATTTTTGATAAATCATTGTTTAAGAATTATAAATTTAGTGGTATTGGTATCCATGGTTTGGGAGTTGGTAAAATTGATGGGTTACCAAGTTATTCTTTCTTAATAAAATCAACATTAATCTCGACAATTTTTAAGAAAATTGAAGATGACGTTGATTTAATAAATTTGTCATTTGATGCCACTAAAAATTGTAAATTGAATGATAAGTTTAGATTAAATTTAGAAGTTGTCACCAAAAGTATGATAAGGAAACAATTTCAACCAATTTATCAACCATGTTTGATTGAGAAATTGAATGTTTCTAATAATTATAAGGAATGTTTTGTACGATGTTTAGAAGGTGGTGTTGGTGAAGAAATGAATTATGTTATGATTAATACCTCACTGGTTAAGAATTTTTTAGAAAGTGGAGGAAATGGAATTGAAGATTTTAAGATTGAAGTTAATAAGAATATTTTCAGTATGACATGTTTCACTATTGGAGTATTTGGGAATGATAGGGAAATTTTTAAGCAACCGATGGCGGTGAATTTGGCGTTCCATACAGAACAATTGTTGAATCTGAAATTGTTTAATGAAGATTATAATGATTTACAAGATGATGAACTCAAGAAAATAATATTTAGATTGAAAGATTTCAAAACTTTTTTAAATTTACAAAATAGTGGTGATTATTTCGAGATTTGGTTTAAAAAACCAGGTGATCCAATTTTGTTTGAATTTAAGAAAAGTGGAACTGTTTTCCAATTCGTTCAAATCACTGATGGTGAAGATTCCAAACCAGCAGGTAAAAAAATTGAACTTGAAGTTGTTAAACCAGTCAATACATTAGCTGTTGAAGCTAAGACAGTAGAAGTTGAAGAAGAAGGTTTATTTGTTCAAGATTATGATCATGGGTTCAATTTACCAGATGAACAATCTAAAGAACAATCTAAAGAACAACAACAACAACAACAACAACAACAACAACAACAACAAGCTAAAAGATCATTAGAGACAGATGAATATCAAGATATGAACGATCAATATGGAGGTTATAAATACCCTAATCCTGAAGTTGATAATTATGAAGAGAACCAGCCTGAGATCACATGGGATACTGATGAAAATATTGGTCATAATAATGTCAATAATGATGAAGGTGATGATTTACAAATCAAACAAAAATTAATTAGTGAAGCTAAAGCTAAGTATTTGGAAGAGATCAAAAGACGAAGAGTTGAAAAACAATTAGAGGAAGAAGGGTTAGGACCTACACAGAATGCTGTTATCAAAGGAATATTTGATTAAAAGATGTTTGAATGAAAAGTTAAAGAGGAGGGTTGGATGATGATTATTTTTCAGTATAATCAAAATTAAAACCAGCAATATCTAATAGTTTATTAACCAGGATATTTCTTGGTAAATAATTACCCATCAAATAAAACTTCCAAATATTACCACCTTCATACAAGTTGAACTTTGTTGTTTGATCAATAACAATTTTTTGGAAGATTTTTGCAGCAAATTCATCAGGTGTCATAAATTTAAAAGTTTTAACATTCTCTTTCATTCTTTCTGATCTTTTATTGAAAAGTGAAATGAATTTTGGGAAATTATAAATTGATTGGTCAGGGATTGGGAAAAGCTCAGCTTCGAAAATTGAAGTTGCAATGGCACCACCAAGAACATTAATAACTCTAACGTTAAAATTCTTCAATTCTAATTGTAAAGTGGAGGCCCATTGATTTAATGCAGCTTTCGATGAGGTGTAAAGAGAATTTGCATGCATTGGTATTGTTTGAGTGATTGAACCAGAGAAAACGATTGTACCTTGAGCCTCAACCACTAATTTCACGAATTTATTTGTAACTAAGATTGCACCGAAAAGATTAACGTTATAAACTTTCAAGATTTGTTCTATAGTTTGATCTGCACATGGGATTGGTGAGACGATACCTGCGTTGTTGTATAGATAGTCTAATTTGGAAGTTTGTGAAGATATAGTTTCATATGCAAGATCGATTTCTTGTTGATTAGTTACATCCATTTGTAACATGTTGATTCCCAAATCATTGAATTCTTTGGTTGTTTCTTCATTAAATTTGATATCAGTAGCGAAAACTTTGATATCATGAGAGTTGAATTCTTTGGCTAATGATTTGCCAATACCTTGATTGGCACCAGTGATTAAAGCGTATTTCATTCTTTGATCTTTGATCTTGAGTAGTTGTGAGAAAGAAAGAAGAGAAAAGAGAACAAGAAAATTAAGGGATTAAATAGAAGAAAGAGTTTTGTGGTTTAGAAGTAATTCAGGGGTTGATTAGTGTACACTAGCTTGCGTAAGATACGAGTTTTGTACAATTATATATTTAGATGTTGTAGGCAAAAAAAAAATTAGTTTTATTGGTTATTTAGAGCGTTGTAGTGAGTACGATTCACTTGGTATGTACTATGTAGGTGGTATCGAAGAGACCGTTCAAAGTTTATTTTGTATGTATGGGCATCGCGTTTACGCAGTTTTTTCTTACTGTCAGTGTTACATAAGTTGAGCTTCTGATATTATGAGTAGCAAGAAATGAAGTGTCTTTTTAGTGTTGAAGAGAAGAACTGAACCCACTGCTTGAATATAGGACAGAAGGGCGTGAATTATAGTAACGATGAGGATATGATTAATTTATAAAACGGTTGATAGAATATTTAGCAAAGATCTTGTATATATGACATGGAATATTTATTTAATGGTTGTTTATTTAGCTTTAGCTGGAGCTGGAGTGGAAGCTGCAACTGAAGCAGAAGCTGAAGGCGGATTGAAGTAATGATAATTCAAGTATCTATAAGCTTGAGCCATTTGAGCAGTAGAGTTAATGACATGACAACCAAATAACAAGTAATTTTTAGGAGTGACAGCCAAAGAGTATCTCAAGAAAACAGCAGAGTAGACGATCAAAGAGCCGGTCATTGGACCTGAAATCAATTCAGGATCTTTTTTCAAATCCATTATAGCAGCAATTGGGATACCGAAATTGGAGACAGGACCCCAGAAATGGGTGGTGAAAAGATATTTGAGATTGGCCTTGTTGAAGATCTTTTGTGTGATGGTCTGAGTGGCTGCTTTGTTGACTGACTGTGACATTGTGCTTTGCAGTGATGTTTTGTTGATTATCCTCAATGAGTGATTGAATATTAAAAAGAATAAAAGATCACATTAATTTAAGTTTAAATTTCAAATTTCAAATTCATGAAAATAAAATAAAAAAAAATAATTTGGCGGTGGGGAATTTTCTGTCGATTTTTCAGTTTTCACTTTCAGACAGCTTGCAAATTTATGTCAGTCAGGAATTTGCGATTTCGATGAGCGGAATCGGCAAGTTTTTTTGAATTTTTTTGTTGATCGGAAATTCCGTGGATTTATATCACGTGTTTTGTCACGTGTGTCTTAATAAACGGAACAAATTTTGGTTAATGTATTTATATGCATGTTTATGTGTGGATGCTATACTGCGCAGCGGATGGCATGATAATGCATTTGATATTAGGTAAAAGCTTAGTAATATTAATATCAAATTTTTTTTTGTAATCGATTTTTTCTACTGTGGTTATTAGCTATTGGTAGATACAACTAACAAGACAGTGAGACATTCAGAAGTTGATTATCTATAGGGGAAGAAAAAACAATGGATTTCATCTATGGAGCAGGAGGCAACAAGAGTAGTAGTGATAGAAAAAACGTTCTGGCAGACCTACCCACTTTCCTACCGAACAAGAACAACAATATAGTGATACCTAGTATTAATACTGATGCTACTACCCCTACTACATCTTTGGCCATTGATCCACAACAAGATAACAAGAATGAACTGAATGAAACTAATGAAACTAATGAACCGAATAAAATGAAAGAACCGAATGAAACCACCACCACCACCACTACCAAAGAAACAATCACTATTCCAGGAACAAACATCTCTTTACAAACTGAGCAAGACATCCAAGAATGGATAAAACAGAGGAAACTTAATTGGATGTCCAAGATATCTAATAAACGACCAAAGATGGAAACTAAAGAAACTACTAACAAACCTGTTGCTAAAACTAATAACACTAACAATCAAAATAATCGTAACAATAATAATAATAGAAATGATAGAAATGACAGAAATCAAAGGAAAAGACATAAATCCAGTATCCCAAACTTGAGCAAGATGATCATTCAAAGAGATTTTAAAGAAGAGAACGAGCAGATTCTCAATGTTATCAAAGAGTTATTTGCTCAAGGTGTTATTAATTGAAAATACTCTTTAATCTACATCATTATTGAAAGCTATTACACTCTGTTCTTTTCCTGTAGACACTTGTAACTGCCATCCACACCACTGCCTCTCGTCATCTTCGTTCAACTATGTACATATCTTGCCCTCTTTCCAATCATCCATCACCAGTTAGTTCTCAATTTCTCAATCTCATATAATGTGTCACTTTGGTAACACACCACCCAAATCGAGATTATTAATCGTCTGAACACGTATAAAATATTTCAGAACGAAAAATTTCTAGCAATAAATTTATTTAACAACTGTTCTCTTCCATAATTCATTGATCCACACCAACTCAGTGTTTAATACCGGCTCACAAGCAACACATCCAGAGTTTACCAACTGTCATTATACATTAGCTTTTGGAGAAAAACACCAAATCAATTTTTTTTAAGAGTACACGCATTTTAATCCAAATAACACACACAAAAAATAATATCATAAACAACAACAATAATGAAACTATCTGCTCTTCTCACTACTACTCTGATACCACTAGCACTAGCATCTTCATTGACTCCACCCCTATTTACACTACCCCAAGACAACATCATCAGTGAAAAATGCTGCGATTTGACTTTCAAGCAAATCAACGATATAAACTCACAACTTCGTGATAAAGTGGCAAATTTAGTGGATGAAGATTATTTCAAGCATTATCAATTCAATTTAGAAATGAACTGTCCTTTTTTCGAATGTCAATCAATCTGCTTCAGTCCGGGTTGTCAATTGGATCTTGATGTTCATTCAGATTATTATAATTATGATGAAGATTCCGATATTAATATTGATAATAAAAATGATTTGGGTTTATTACATAAAGATTCTTTCCTTGATGCTTTATGTGATAAAAATGACTTGAATAAATCCGATGATCAACAAGATTATGAATGGTGTGATTTTGATGAAAAAAATGGAGTTATTATCGATATTTCAAGAAATCCAGAAAGATTTACTGGTTATTTCCCAACCCCGGAAAGAAACATCTGGGGAATGATTTATCAAAATCAATTAGAAGGCGAATGTCCAATTGAACAAAAAGTCTTTTATCAAGTTATATCTGGGTTCCATAGTTCAGTGTCAACTCATCTTTGTAATGAATATTATAATAATGAAACTAATACTTGGGAACCAAATTTAGAATTGTTTAAATTTAAAGTTGGTGATCATCCAGAAAGAATTGAAAATATTTATTTCAATTATGCAATGGTTGTTCGTGCAATTTTGAAAATTTATCCAAATTTATCCAAATTTAAGTTTAATCCAAGAAATAAATTGAATGATGATAATATTCATCATAAGATTGATTCGATTGTTCAAGTTTTACAAAAATTTGCACCAAATGGTGATTTGAAAAATTCTTTGAACATTTTCAATGAGCATGTTATGTTCAATAACCCAGAAATCAAAAATGAGTTTAGAAGTAAATTTAAAAACATTACAAAATTAATGGATTGTGTTACTTGTGATAGATGTCGTTTATGGGGGAAAATTCAATCAACTGGATATGCCACTGCATTAAAAATTTTATTTGATGAACCTGACACACAAACTTTAACTAAAATTGAAATTGCTGGGTTATTTAATTTATTTGATAGATTAACTAAATCTATCCAATCAATTAATAATTTCAATTACTTGAATATTTTAGCTCAACAGGAAAAACAAAAAAATCAAGAATCTAAAGAATTTGGGTCCATTCCAACTCTTGATGATGAAATTATAATAGATAACTATGAAGAAGAAGAAGAAGAAGTTAATGACAAAACTCCAAAAAATAATAATTTAACAGTGTCACAAGATTTAAAACGTGCATTCAATGAAGAATTATCTGCATTTTGGGATGCTTGGTTATTTATTTATAAAAGTTATTTAAATTTACCAAAAAATCTGTTCAATTATTCATTATATCATTTGAATCATTTATGGAATTCATTTATTGGTAATAAACAATTTAATGAATTAGAAAATCAAAAATATTTATACAAGATCTCAAATGAATAAATCTGGATCCTTATCGTGTATATGTAAATAAAATGTTTTTGATATAATTCTACAACACTCATAAATCAGTTCATCACAGTAAAAAAATTATAAGTAAGTTAATTATATAGGAGTTTGTACCGCCGAAGATGATCCCATATCAGTTGATCCTCCACTTCCATTTGCTCCTGCTATTAGATCACTTTTCTTAGCTCTTTTCTTATATGGTTTTCTTGGTTTTCTAATAGATCCATCTTTATTATACTTGATTGGTTTCTTATTGATATCATCGCCATCTGTTGTTTTATTCCCATTCTCACCATTATTCTGTGTGTTTTGACCATTGCTCTGACTATTGGTGTTATTATTATTGTGATGATTTTCATCATCATCATCATCCTCATCATCCTCATTAACATTGACACTCTTCATATTCTTCCCTTCAGTGTTATCAAACTGTTTCTTAGCATCAGTGATGATTTTCTGTAAAGCAAGCAATTCTTGGATTCTTCCATGCTTAACTGGATCTTTCCTCAGTGCAAATTTGAAATCATCAACTTTAATCTTTTGTCTATGTGTTGTCTTTGCAAACGCAGCAGCTTCATGGCAAGTATCAATAAGGTAATTTATCAAAATGTCTTCCAACAAGTTCACAGTTTCCGTGTTTGGGTCCTCGACGTCTCCAAAAGCATAAAGCAACGACCTCACGTCAGCTGTAAACAATTTTGTTTTCTTTCTGCGTCTTTCAGTCATCTTGTTTGTCTCGTTCTTGGACTTCAAGTTCGGTTCAATATTGGAGAGTAGAATTGTTGTTTTTAGTCAATATTTATAGAAAAAAAAATTATTAATTTCTAACAATGAAAACAATAAGAAACTTGCAACAGAAATGAAGGTGAAGAAGCCAGTGAAGAGCAAAGTTAAAAAGACCAAAACATTCACAGGCTGTGCCACTTGTCGCCAGCGGAAAATTAAATGTGATTTGGGGAAACCTTATTGCAAAAGATGTGAGAAAAGTGGGTTGGAATGTGCTGGGTATCAGATCAATCTTTGTTGGTCCAAGTCTGTGCAGTTTGACAAATACGGCTACCAACTGCCCACCACAAGGGATGAAGATGAGGGAAGTAATAACAATGGGTCATTCCAGAGGAGAAATGTCGAATTTGTGAAGTATGATCGTGAATATGAAACTTATGAAGAGATGGATTATGATTTGGGCCAGTTACATGCTCCAGACTATAGTAGGATTGAGAATAAACAGACGTGGCTACAAGGTCCATTTGGAGTTTTTGAAGGATTGATTAATGTCCCTGCTGATATTTTGAAGAAAAGGAAGAAAATAAGTAAGAATAGAATGGTTAAGAAGGATGATATCGAGACTGGTGAAGATAAAGCTGGTCATGGTGTGCGATATGATTTGAATAAAGACCCGGCAGTAGTGGCAATAAATACAACACAGAATATGAATGACAATAGTAATAATGTTAATACCAATTTAATTGGGATGGGAAATGAATGGTTATCCAATGAACTTCGTTATGACGCATTATTATCAGCTACAGCAGCAATACCAAACACAATCAATGACAACAACAACAATTTTTTTGATTTTTTGAATCCATATACAATCAATCCAAATGTTTCAACTTTTAATAATGAAAATAATTTATTTTTCAATGATCGTCAAGTTTTTGATGCATTGAAAACACAACCTCATCACGTTTATTCGGATTCACTAAACACCGGAAGTCCTGCATCATTTACAAGTTTCAATAATAATAAACCACATCTAAATAATTTTGATGATTTAAATTTCAGATTACATACAAAAGATTCCAAGATGCCAGAAGAAATCATTAAAATCATTGAGACACCGATTAATGAAAATTTAAGTTCATTGAACATTCCATCAAATGGATTATTGATCAGTTCAATGCTACGATTCCTATTGAACCATTGGTCAACTCATGTTGCAGATTTAATGACAGTGATTGCATTCCCATCGAATCCATGGAAGAAGATTTATTTCCCAAGAGCTTTAGAAGCATTAGGTGATTTAGCTGGTGTTGGTAAAACATCAAATTCAAGGAATTCATTATTGAATGCATTGTTGGCAGTTAGTTGTTTTAATTTGCAATCAAAATTTAACAAAGGTTCAACAGAAATGAAATTTTTCTTAAATTTAGGAATTGAATTTAGACTACAAGCATCATCTTTTTTGAAGAAATTGATTAGAACTGAAGAAACTATATCAAATGATAAATATAAAGATGTTATCACAGCCATTTTATCAATGAATACAATCGATGTTGTTTGGGGGACAATGGCAGATTGTCAATATCATTTATCAATTTGCGAAAAAATTATATCAAATAGAATGAAAAATCGACCAATTTTATCAAATAAAGCTAGATTATTACATAGAATTTTTTCATTTTTGAAATTGATGCAAGATTCAACGAATGGTGAGAATTTGAATAAAGTTGATGAAAAATTGAATGATAAGCTGAATGAAATTTTTGGAAATTCATCTGGAATTGCAGGAACTACAACAGCTCCAGCACCAGCACCAACAAAAGATGAAGGTAAAATTAACGGAAAAAATTTCCAAGAACATTTAAATTCATATGGAGAAATCAGAATTGAAATTGATGATAATGATCCATTAGAAAAACCATATTCACCAATCTTCATTGAAGAAATTTTGAATGCTAAAACTATTAAAAAATCAAATGTTTTATTTTTAACCGATGCATTATATGGATTACCATACTCATTAATCTTGTTATTCAATGAAACAATAATGATCATGCGTGTGCATGCCCACATTAAAAATAATCCAAGCAAATTTAATTCAATTGAATTGAGGAAATTTCAAGAGAATGTTGACTCTTTAGAAAAAAAATTAGAGACATGGGAAAATGAATGGATTTTAATGAATGAAAAGGGTGAATTTTTAACGGATCTGCATGAAGGGATATATAATCATTTAATGAGTTTCCATTATGGATTATTGATTTATTTTAAGACAATGATTAAAAATGAACAACATAAATCAATTCAAGATTTAGTTGAGAAAACAATTGATCAATTAAACTCACTACAAAAATTGATTAATGAAGAAAAGGTTAAAATCGTTCCATTATTTTGGCAAGGGTTCATTGCAGGATGTTCTGCAATTGAACCTTTCCTTCAAACCAAATTTAAAGAATGGTCATTACAATTGAGTAAAACTGGGATGGGTTCGTATTGGGGAGCAAGACAAATCATGTTTGAAGTATGGCGACGTCGTGAAAATAGCGAGCCGCGTGATGACTGGTTGAGTGTGCATCGTGATTGGGAGATGAATTTGATGCTGATGTAGTACTTAGAGCTAATACATGAAAGAAAAGAGAGATGAGCTGTATGATTCTTGTTGTGTGTATGTACTATGTAAATGAGTCGCTTGACTCTTTGAATTTTTTTGTAGTAAATGACTCAAATGATTACGTTTTTAGGTAATTTCTGTGAGTCTTTTCTAATGTTGAAGAATTTTATTACAGTGATGAACCATCCAAAGTTGTTGAAAGTTTGGGCAGAAGAGTCGTTGTTTGAGTCACTTGAAGTGCAGCGTGGGAGTGACAAGAGTTGTTGGCTTTGTGAAAGCGTGGTGGAGGAAGTCTATAAATACAGCTACTTTTTCTCACTTTCTTTTCTCTTGCTGGTATTTTCATGAAAGCATCAGAAAGATGAGCTTGCAAACTATTAGCAAAGAAGATTTGGTTGAACTTGATATTGAAAGTCAAAAAAGCCGTGGTCTCGGTACCGATGTTGACTTTACAGAAGAAGAATTAGCAAGATTAGATAAAATCTACTTGAAATTAGATCTTCGTATCATTCCAGCTTTATGGTGTCTTTATTTCCTGACATCATTTGGTTCTTCAGCTTATGGTAATGCTTTAACAATGAACAGTGAAGCTGGACATTCATTAAGACAAACTCTTAAATTAACAGCACATGACACATCCACTGCCTCTGCGTTATATTACGTCGGTTATATCATATTTGATGTTCCAATGAACATTATAATGACAAAATTAGCACCACAAGTTTGGTTAAGTCGTATTGTTTTAACTGTTGGATTAGTTTATGCCTGTTATGCTGCTTTACATAACGCTGGTGGTATTATTGCTATTAGATTCATCAGTGGTGTTGCAGGAGCAGGAACTTGGCCAGGTATGAGTTATTATATATCACTTTGGTATCCTCCTCATAGGTCAACTAGAAGAATTGGTTACTATTTTACAGCAGCACAATTAAGTGCGAGTGCTAGTGGGTTAGTTGCCGCTGGTTTTCAAAAAATGGATATGAGTAGAGGTATGGAAGGTTGGAAATGGTTTTTCTTAGTCTATGGAGTTGTTACAGTTTTTGTGAGTTTGATGTTATTGGTTTGGTTACCTGATAATGAGATTGATACTAGAGACTATTCCAAATTTGGGTTGAGTAGGTACATCAATAAGTTGAACAAACATCCATTGAATGAAAATGATAAAGCATTACATAGAAAAGATATGGCTCAATATAATAGAAGAATTGATTGGGATTTCAAGACACTTTATACTATATTTTTGGATTTAAGATTATGGCCATTGATTATGATGTATTTTGGAGTTGTTGGTACTGGATTTGGTCTTGCAGTGTTTGGTACTACATTGATTAAAGCAGTGTTGAAAGTTTCCTCAATTAGTGTTTCATTATTATATGCACCAATTTGGTTGTTTGATCTTGGAGGTATTTTACTATTAACACCATTATCTGATATTTTCAAGAAGCAAAGACCTTTTGTATTTAGTGGTGCTACAATTATCATTATTGTTGGATTGCTGGTGTGTACTTACGCTAAACATAAATGGTCAAGATATGGTGGATTGTTGATTACAGGATTTGGATTAGGACCAACAGTGCCAACTTGTATGTCTATGACAGCAGATATTTTTGGTAAAAGACATGGTCATATTGGTGTTGCAGTGAGTTCCGCGTTGGTTTCAGGGTTGGGTAATCTAGGTAGTGTTGTTTGTACCTATGCTTTATACAGTGGATGGCCAGCAGATGTTGCAAGAACTTTCCAGTACTCAAATATGATGCTTGTGATGATCTGTGGTGTCTCGATAGTTTTTGCACTGTTGAGTCCAATTTTGTGTGGGTACTTGGATAAAAGAGAACGGTTAAAACATGGAATCTGATACTATTGGATTATAGAGAGCTTTACAATGACAATGGTTATAATGGCAATACATACATTACAATAATAATTTTGATAGTGACGTAGATCAGTAAAAGATCATCAGTAATTATGAAAGCAATCTACTGAATCTAACGATGACTGTCGATAAACTTTCCCAACAACTGTTGTTAGTAGTTAAAGTTTACCACACTTATATTATTACTGTTGTTATCGTTATCAAACTAGATCATTGCTCTGTATATAATTTGGTAGTATGATGAAAGATGAAAGAGATGCACCCCATATTTTGATTATTTACTCCAACTGTCAAGTGTCAACAGTCCAACAATTCTTGCCAGTCGCAGCACATCAACAGAGTCTAGTAATGTTTCCAGCACCTTTGTGGCACTTATAGTCTATAGAGCAGTTTTGTAGCACAACATTGCAGAAACAGCAACAAATCAGGTGATAAAAGAGTGATTTCTTGCTGAAGAGTGCCTCAGTGCAAAGTTCAAACTGTCTGGGATTCTAGGAAGATCACCGTTGATCTGTTATTGTGTTGGCCCAGGCAGTTGCTGTATTATAAGTCTGGGGAGTGCTCTGCATTGGCTTATGAGTTATATAAGTAGCTTGTCTTCTCTCTTCTCTCTTCTATAGTGCTAAGTGAGTTACAGAGCTGAAACAGAGTGCAACAAGGGACAGGCCACACTAGAGATGAAGAAGTACGAGATAGAGTTCGACTCTTCGTCGTTTAAGACACTTAGTGAGCCAGTCTGTGCCCGGCTAGTGTGTTCCTCCAGCTATAGTACCCCTAGCCCAACTACAACCACTACCACTGCCAATACATCACCAGCAGACTCTTTAAGACACTACGAACTGTTCAGATCTTCGTCTTTTGCACACACACCTTTTGTCAACAGCAGTAGCAACAGCATCAAGCACCAGACTCCTAGAAGAAGCTCAGAGAACGATATTTATGGCATTGATCATCATCATGGTTACAACACAAACAATAACAGTGGTACATTGGAATTTGCATTGGACGGGAACAGTTTCAATAGGAAAAGAAGGAACTCATCTATTTGTTCCAATTGTGAATATATTGCTGAAGAATGTGGGCATAATACTGAAGCTGATGGTAGTGATAAAGAAGAAGTTGCTTTCACCATGCCATGCAGAAGACATCATCACAGAAGAGACTCGGTTGCTATTAAATTTGAAGATCGCACGGTATCAGATTCAAACTTAAAGAGGTATACACATTGAGTTCAACTACAACATCAAGTTGATTTCATCACTCATCATTTATTTCAAATTTAATTTCATATTCAATCATTGCAAAACATTTCAATTCAATTCAATTCAATTCAATTCAATTCAATTCAATTCCATTCACTTCACTTGATCATTATTAGTTAATTAATTAACAGTTAATGAATGCACGATTTTACGACCCTTTATGAATTGTATTGACCACTCTAGCATCAATTAACTGGATCTCCTCCAAGTTTTTCAGATTCGAAGTTGGTTTAGGTCTCCCAGTTTCTTTAATATTTGCCTGTTTTTTACCAGCTTCATTTATCTCTCCATTAATCTTGTAAACTTTAGAGTCTTCATTCACTTTAGTTTGAACTTTCCTTTTATAAGTTGATGCAAGTTTGATAACTTGCTCAGTGTATTCTTCTTCATCTTGAGAAATTGGATCTTTTGATTGTGGAGACTTTAAAAGTTGTTGCTGTTTCTGTATCTCTTGCTGTCTTTCACTGATCATAGTATTAAAATACCCTTCATTCGATAATGAGAGTTGGTTGTTGTGATAGAAGCTTCTAATGATTGATCCGGTTATTAATGTTAGCAGTATAAGTACCGGCACCACATATCTGACTTTTGAATTAACTGTTTTGTCTTTATAAATCATTGTTAATGTTCTAATGTTGTATTGTTGCTCCTTTGATGATAGTAAGTTGTAACCCAATAGCTGTTTCAAGTTACAAGTCACAACAACTCGATATTGGAAAAGAGCAGATAAAGAAAGGGAATTTCACGTTTTATATAGATTAATAATGGACGTTTCAGAAATCATGGGATAAGCCTTAAGGTGTAAAAGGCTAAAAACCTGTAACAATTAATTTACTCTTTTGATACAGCCCGCATGTATGTAAATCGATCATGAGTCTTAGTAATGGGTGACTGGTAGACTCTACAGTTGGGTATTTCCGCATAAAACAAAAGAAAGAGTAAGTTGAGTGTTATGAAATGACTGTTGGCTACTCTCATTTGAGCTGTGTTCTTTAAAATTCAAATTCCATCGATGCAATTTCAATGAAAGCTAAGAGAAAAAGGTGTAAAACTTTAAAAGTCTAAACGGGAATCAAATTTCAAATTTCAAATTTCAATTTAATCCAAATCGGAAATGGCTGGAATTTTGACATAAAAAATGAAAAATGAAAAATGAAAACTTCAAACTTCGGAACCGCAAATTTCCGTTTATGAATTCCGACTTTAATTTTCAATTTCTCAAATTCAATTCCGACCTGTCAACTAATCGGAATTCAAAAATCCCGATTTTCAATTTTCTGTCGCGACCTCGGAACTGTTCAAAGTTCAGAAATCAGCGCTTATGTAATTCAATTTCTTGATTTTTGTTATGTAATAAAATTTTGGGTTTTATTCGAAATTCGAATGTTGTTCAAAACTTGTAAAATTGTAAACAATTGAATTTGAACTAGAAAACAAATTTGGCGCTCTTGTCCTCCTAGAACTCAAAACTATCACGGCGGTCTCAAACATAGACAAATGGTCAAGTTACGCTCTGAAGTACTAGACGTCGGCTACCCAATTCATGGCGCCAAATTCCTAGATCAATCAACTCTTCTTATAACTGGTGGTGGAAACAATCATAACTCAAATGATAATAATAAACTAACTGCTTTAACAATCAATTTTGAAAAACAAAAGAAACCGATTAAGAAATTCAGAGAGTTGGCCTTAAGCGAAGAAAATGATTGTCCAACTTGCTTAGATGCAAATAACAACATCATTTTATTAGGTGCAAATGAAAATTTATCAAATATTAAAGATGGATTCAATCATAATTTACAAAAATTCATCTATTATAAACAACATTTGAAATATTTAACTTCAACTTCATTGGAGAAAATCAACACCTCTAAAATTTATCAAAAATTGATTAAAATTTCAAAAGATGGTTCAATAGCTGCAATTGCTTCATCAAGATTACCAACTATTATTCATATCTTAGACCCAGTCAATCTATTTGAAAAATACGAAATTGAAACTAATAATGAAGTTCAAGATCTTGATATCAGTCCAGATGGGAAAAATTTAGCTTATATCACAAATAAATCTTTGGAAATTATTTCAATTGTCACGGGGAAATCTTTACATCGTCGTACTGATTTCAACAATAATTGGTCTTTAACAAAAGTTAAATTCTTGGATAATAACTCATTATTTGTTGGGGTAAACTTGAAAAATAATAATGGAATTAAAATTGTTAAAATTCTGTTAAATGACAATTTAAAAATTTTGAACGATTCAATAGTCTCTAGAAAATCAAATGCAATAATGGCCTTGGATTGCAATTTGGAGAACGGTGTATTGGCACTGGCAACAAATGATCAATCTTTAATCCTTTTGAAAACTCATTCATTAAAACAAATTAAATTAATTCCAAATATCCATCAATTTACCATATCTGCATTAACATTTTCACCTGATGGGAAATATTTGGCAAGTGTTAGTGTTGCTAAAACAGTCAATGTGATAGAAATTCCAATTAAATTAGGTATTGAAACTCATAAAATTTATTATTTCTTCTTAAGATCTTTCCAAGTTTTAATTTTAGCTGTTATAGTTCAATTAAGTTGGTGGATTTATTCAAATAAATCTGAAAAATTTGATATCGATATTAGTGAATATTTCACTTTGATTCAAAAATCTAGTGCTAAACCAGAAACTTATGGTATTACCACGATTTTAAGTGCTTCAAATCCTCAAACTACTGCAACTGCTTCTTCTACAACAAATGTTATAAATTCTAATGATTTGAGTGATCCGATTACCTCAATTGTTGTTGAAAGTGATGCAGATGACTATAGAGCCATTACAATTTCACATTCTTCTTCAAGCTCAACAAGAAGAGTTCTGCAACCTGTAATCACTTCATCTTCAATTTCATCAACCAAAATTTCAGAAATTCCAAGTACTTCACTCACATCAGTTGAAACTCCAATTGAAACTGAAATTAGTTCTGAAACTGAAACTGAAACTGAAACATCGACATCGACTAAAAAAAAAAAAACCAGAACCAAAACAAAGACCAAAAAATCAAAGACTAAAACAAAGAAATCAAAAACAAAAACTAAATCTTCAGTCGCAGCTAGTTCAACTATTGACGAAGTTTTAACCGCTTTTACTTCAACTGAACATGAAATAATTGAAACTCAAACTGTTTTACAACCAATTGAAACTTCATCAACTGAAATATCTCAATCGACAAGTGAATCCACAGTTGTTTCAACAACTGAATTAACTACACAAGCTACTGTTGAAACTGAAACTCAAACCACAGCCACATCATCACTCAACTCATTAACTAATGTTTTTTCAGAACCTATCGAAACTGAATCTGAGACCGAATCTGAGATTGAGCATGCATCTGACTCAACCTCATCATCATCGGCCTCTGAATCTTCATCTGAATCAACTTCTGGATCTGAACCTAAACCAACTTCAGAAATAGAATCCGAGTCTGAATCTGAATCTGAGTCCAAAACTTTATATCAACCAACTGAAACATATGAAAAGACAACATCATATCCAGTAACAACAATATATGCCAATATAGAAGATGCAAATGAGTTTAATTTTGAAGATCCAATCAATGATAATGAAATTGATCAAATTGAAAATGTTGTTAAATTTGATGACTTTATTGATCCATTAGAGATGGTTCAAAACATCACATTAGTTGAAACTACTGAAACCATTGCAACAACTACAGAAATTACCGAACCGACTATATCATCTGAAGAGAATGTTGAAGTTGGTGATATAGATGAAGTCCTTAGTCAAAAGGAAAAAATTGAAGAGAATCATGCTAAAGAAATGGAAAGAAGAAAATTGATTCAAGAAGAATTAGAAAGACAGAAACAACTCGAAGAACAAGAGGAAGTGGAATTAAGTAGTGAGGAATCTGGTGAAGAGTCTGCTGATGAATCTAGCATTGAAGAGTCTAGTTCTGAAGATTCCACTACCGAATCAGAAGAACAAGAAGAAGATTCAACTGACGTTTTTGAAGAAGCTATCGAGTATGTCACTGAGACTATTGTTGAATCCATTGAAACTGGAACTGAAAATGTATCAGCTAAGATTACTGATTCTAAGGACGCCACTGTTGAAGATTCAAAAGAAATGGAAAGTACTATCGAAGAATATAAAACCACTGAAGAAAGCGAATCTGAATCTACTGAATTTAACACATTAATTGAGGATGTGCCAATTGAAACCCTGGAACTACCAATTGCTGAAGAAACACCAACTCCAATTCATAAAACCGTCATTGAAACTCCAATAGAAACCGAATCTAAATCAATAGAAGAAACCGAACTAGATGACACTATTCCAGAACCAGAAGCAGTAATTGAAACAATAATTCCAATTGAAACACATACCGATGAAAAGTTGATAAGCAATGATGTTGAAATTGATGGGTTTGCTGATGATGAATTTAGTGATTTTGAAGATGAAATTTTAAATGATTTGGAAAAAATTAAAGTTGATGAAGAACCAAATGATGATGTAATTGAAGTTGTCGTTGAATCTGAAGAAGAGGAATCCGATGGGTCTGAAGAAGAAGTAGATGAAGAATTTGAAGAAGAGTCTAGTGAATCTGAAGAATCCGAAGATGGTGATGAAGTGGTTGAAGAGGAAGATTCTGATCGAAATGAATTGGTTGAAAGTGATGATGGATCTATTGTGGAAGAAGTGGTGGACTCTGAAGATGAATCTGAAGAATCACAAGAAGAAGAGTCTACTGAAGAATCAGAACAATCTGATGAACTTGATGAACTTGATGAAACTCAACCAATCCATGACGAACTATAAGTTTTTTAATTCCTATATATAAACTTGTCAATAAAAAAAAAAAATAAAAGCTACAATATTAAAACCTGTATCATTTATGTCAATTAATTATTCAAGTGAAACTTTCTCTTGATTTTTGTTTTAAAGAAATAACCGATCCGAATCTCAATTCTTTTATACCCGTTGGAGTAAATGGCACCATTGGAACTGAATTAACATCATGACTAAGATCAATTACAGAACCATCGTTAATGAAAGACAATGAATTTGAAGAATCTGATGATGAGATTTTCTTCAGATTATGATCATTATTGTTATGAATGATTGGTTTTGTGAAGAATTTTGGTAATGATTGAGAAATTGGAGATGATGGTTTTGATGATGAAGAGGAAGTTAATCTTGCAAATTTATTTTTCTTGAAATCTGTTGATTTTAAACTTGTTGTTGAAATATTGGTATCTTTGAAATTCAAAACTTTATTTGTTGATGGGGATGACATGATTGGAGTTGGTGAATTTGGATAGATTGATGATGATGGTGTTGGAGGTGTTATTTTCGTTAAATTTAATTGTTTATATGGATGTTGACGTTTTGGTGTTGGTATTTCATTGATCATTGGTAATTCTGGAACAGGTACAGTTGGAGGTGATTTTTTAATAAAAGAGATTGAGCTTTTTTGTGCTGGAGTTGCTGATAAAAAATCTTTTGAGTTTGATAATGATTCAAAAGATCTTGGTGGGATTGAATTTGAAGTAGATATAGAATTAACTGAGATCTTTTCGTTATTTTGGGTATCGTGGTCATTGTCATTGTCATTATCATCATGTTTTCCATCAATTTTTTCAGTTGAATCTAATGAAATTTTTTCAGTGAAATCTAGTGGTAAAGCATCAAGTAATTTATCTTGCCTGTTGTTGTTTTTATTATCAGTATTATTGAAATTATCATCAAAACTAAAAGAGTTTAAATTAGTTAGAATTTCTTGAGGTTTAATAATATCTTTATTTGTGAAAAATTTAACAGTTGAATAATCTTCAATTTTAGCAACGGAATTTTCAGAGATCGATGATGAGTTGATAGTAGTTTTGGATAAATTATTTGAAGGAAATTCCAATAAATCATTTGACTTTAATTCTCTTGGTGGTGATGGGTATGTAACAATTATATCATTTTTGTTGATTTTTTTCTTTGGTGATAATTTATGTTGTAATTTCATCAACCTTTTTTGATTTATTAAGCTTGGTATTTTTTTCTTTTTTAATACCTTGCCATCGTTACTATCATCATCAAATTCTCGATTAAAATCCACGGTTTCAAAGGCAGATTGTAATGGAGTCAGATATCTGTTATTGAAACTAACTTTATAATCTGTTGTAATGATTAACCAATCACAATCACCAATAGTTTTAGTCAATTTGATGACAACAGTGTTTTGTAAGAAGCCTAAGAAAGTTTCATATTTCCAAGCATTAATAAACCATTCACTAATATCTAATTTTGAGACTCTAACTGGGTTTTTTTTGTTTGATGTAGTTGAAGCAATTGAACTAAAATTAAAATTAATGGTATCAACATTAACCATTGATTCATCATCATCATCATCATCGGCAGCAGTACGTTTATTTTTCAATAATGAAAATTTCGATAAATTTTTCAAGTCAAATCCATATCTATTGAAATCATTAATAAAAGTTGAGTTTTCAGTAAATGGATTTTTTTCATTATCGTTTTTATCAAATTTAGTTTTAAAATCATTAAAATCCAGATTTTTATCAAATTTCAATAAATAATTTTTGGACGAGTTTGAGAAAAAAGCATCAATTATTTTACTTGGATTGAATTCAAATTTATCCAAAAATTTATTTTCAAATTTTGTGAAAACATGATTTGATGAATATATTCTTGAAGAAGAATTTGAAGCGTTTGAAATCAGTTTGAAATAATTAGTTTGATGGAAATCTTCAGGGTTATAAGGAATTGTTAACGTCAATGCCTTTTGAGTGACCGGTTTATAATGAGATGGTGGGTATTGTTCAATTTTAAACATATCTAAGATGAATTGGTTTTTAAAAGTTGATTCTTTTGATAAACTTCTTAAATAACAGATGAAGATTTGATAGAAAGCGTAACCACGTTTATAATAAAATCTTTCCAATTGATTTAAATCATCATTTGAATCATCGTGTTTCATTGTGTTATTTGCAGAATGGTAATATGGTAATTTTGAAAAAATCAACTCATCTCTATTGAAACAAATCTGGCCAGCAGTGAAAATCAAATCAATTGAAGAGTTTAAATCCAGGAAAAAATTATTGGATGTGAAAATGGTTAATAAGATTTCCAAGAATTCAAACAAGATACAAGTATGACTATGAGATGGAAGAAAATTTGGTAACTCATGATAAAAAGATTGCCAATTCTGATAATTATTTAAAGATTCATGTTTATCGAATTTTTTGAAAGATTTCCAAGATAATATTGCATCCGGTAATAAGCTCCAAAGGATACGTAATGACAAGATGAGTGTGATATATGAGATTTTAGAGATCATTTTCGATAATTTTTCACCAGTATAAGAGCAACCTTCAAATGGGAATAAAGATTTGATGAAAGTATTTGCTGTTTTGATATCATTATCATTGAATTGACCTAAACTTGGTTTAAAAATTTCATAGAATGGATCCATTTGTTTATTTTTATTGAAAGTTGTGAATCTTGATTTTAGTTCTTTTGTTAAATAATGAATAACATAACGGGTTGAATTATGAGTGATTTGATCTGAATTCAGCAAGATATTAAAATTTGGTTTCAATAAGGAGCAATTGTTGAATTTATCGTAGTCATAGATGTAAAAATATTCTTGTTTGAGTCTGTTATTTTTAGCTTCAATGATCAAGTCAAGATGGTTTAAATCTTTAGAATCAACTAAATTGATTTCTTTACCAATAGATTTCTCAGCATTAGTCTCTAGCAGCTTGAAGTCCATTATTCTTCTTTTTCGTTAGTTTAAACACCGTGTGGGTGTTTTGAACATCATATGTGAATTAAGGATGAAGTAGTTTATTTATATGAGATAGCTTTTAGTTTCATCCAAGTTTCATCATTAAGATTTGAAACATTCATGGGGGAAAAAAAATGTAAACAAAACGCGTCAAAAAAAAAAAGTGGCAAATTGTGGCAAATTGCTGTAAAATGATCAAGAAGGGTGGTAAACTAGCTGTAAATAGGATATGGTGGATGAGACGCTGTTTGAAATCAGTAGGGCCGTTTTCACGTTGATCTGAGACGATCCAAGCAAGAATCGAACGACGTCATTAATTTCTGTTGTGATTAAAATATATTTCGTTGTTTTATTTTGTAAACAAAGAAAAACAAAACAAAACAAAATTTGAAAAGAGTGTGTTACCCGTATCTGTGGTGTGTATTTGATCACTAAGTAATAAGTTATAAGTACTGACAATAGCTGAGATGATATAATGCTATGTATGGATATGAGGACTGGTCGAAGACTAACGGTGGTGTAGTAACTTATAGCAGAAGAAACCAACAAGAAATCACTTCTTCATAGCGTATAAATTAATATTGTGATGTTACGAATTACATACAACGCGTTATAACTTATAATACAATAAAACTATACAAGTGGCTGGTGCTTAATAATATTATAATAATACTGTTCTAGTAAACTAGTAAATTAAGTACGACATCCCGTGGCAAGTGAGAAATGTTGAGTAACAACTTCATTTAGAATGCTAAAGTTCAGCTTTATTCAAGTACATATTAGAGCGGTCGGGTTACATGACCACTCAGTGAATCTTATAATTATGTAATGTTATAAAACAGTAAATTAACTAGTCATTAATCTAGTTGAATCATGGTCGACATGAATTATTATATTACTATTATTTGCACCATATGATCAATATCACTACTTAGGCTATTATACAAGGTTACTCAAATTGATTCATCATGAGAATAGTTTAACGAAAAGCTCATGGTTAATTCTGATCATTGATGGTGTCTTAAGACTTAGTACTTACACACTGCTCATTTAACCTTATACACATGAGCTATGTAATATCGATATTGTTGTTTGAGTTTTCAACTGTACGGTGCACACTGCACGTCCAACTAATTACATGATACGACTCACGAGTCACGAGTGTAAATACTGAGCAGGGGGTAGATGCCAGGGGGACTGGGTTTGCGAGCTGCTTTAACGCAGAAATGCTTATAAAGTAATTACCCACATTGATTCTACTTCAACACCTCAAATTCCCACATTGATTTGAGTCAAATCCGTCATAGATCTGGTGGCCACTGGCTAATATCTATAGGCTATAGTCTATTATGTACTTCTGTAATTTCTAGTAGATACTTATACAAGAAAGTTAAACCTAATATATGATGAATATAGTAGTACTCATTGCACTACGATTGCTACCCATGATATCTGTGAACTGATCTATGTAGAAAAGGAGTCTGATATAGCCACTAGCCACTGGTGACTGAACCCTGAGTTCAATCACTGTGACTTATATTCTAAGCTATTACCACATGACTAGAAAGCAGTATGTAGTATCTACATACATATGTATAACAAATTACAATAACGTAGACGGTATAAGATGTGCAAAAAACATCAAAATTTATTCCAGAAGAGAAAAAAAAACAAACTTTTAATAATGCTGCACAATTTTAATTTTGACTGCAGGGACAAGATCGATAGTTCTAATTGAATCATTGTTGAAGCTGAAAACAGCGAACACACCCATTCTCATCGTCATTATTATTAAAAAAGATGCATGATAAATAGTCCATTTCACATACTGATTAATGTTACATTTTACATTGATATTACATTTCACTAATAACCTTACAACAATGCTGGTATCATAAAGTTTAAACCAACCAGGTATTTAAAGAATAATGAAGTACTGAAATTGAGAGACATAAATTTTAATACCTTTGTTTCACCAAAACGTAACTACTTCCAATGAGATACTTTTTTTCAAATAATAGTTGTTTAACTATTTTCACATTTTGGATAACTTTGTTCACCGCGTTTGGTGCTACAAAAGAGCTTTCTCATGTCTTTAGATCAGTGACTACTTTACCAAACTTGAAAGAGGAACCTCTTCATGATCCTTATTCAGTTTATACACTGCAGTTCGGTTGGGCCATCGATCCTTCACAAGATCCTCAA
>JAJMAV010000122.1:0-30448 GCA_030565045.1 Starmera caribaea
ATGTACACTTCTTTGGTCCACTTTCTGTTAATACCAGGAAACTCCCTCCTTCAATTTTCGGAATTTTCATTCTCCATTTATCACTTTTCAGTGTTCTTTACATTTTTCAATGTGTAAAGTCCCAATCTCAACATGAATACTTCTTGAAAGTCCTGTTGACTCACCCTGTTCGGCCCAAATTCCTATATATCTCAAACAAGGCCAGTACCAGTAACTGGGCAGTGGGCAGGTACTGGCGAGGTTATACTGCCGACACAACTCTAGGTTTTTCAAGGTAAGAACTTGGAGTTGGACCTAGGTTTCAAGACCTTAGCGGAAGCATAGCAATATTATCTACCGAACCGGAACCAGTGTACTATACATATTTTGAATTTTGATGAGCTGAAGCCTGAAGCCTGAGTGCAGTCCTGACTCCTGAGTCCTGACTACTAACTAGTAATTACTGCTCACCACCACCTCAAATTTTCAAAATACGCTTATATCCTAAATTTTAATATTTGTCATTTGGATTTTATATCGATGATCATGATGTATGTAGTATGTACTATGTACTATTTAGTCTGAAAGTTTGGACAGCTTATTAAATTTAAAATCAGATGCCTATTGTCAAATCAAACTTGAAACTTGAAGAACTTAGAAGTATATGTAATTGTATCAAGAGTCAATAACTTAAGCGGACAAAAATGACACACAAATTTGAATGTATGAGAGTCTGAGAGTCTGAGACATTCAAACGGATAAATTAAATGTCAGTAGTGGAGTCTGGGCTCTGGACTCTGGACTCTGGACTCTGGACTCTGGACTCTGGACTCTAGACTCTAAACTCTAGACTCTGCAGTCTGAAATCCTAGACAACGGCATGGGACAGTTTAGATGTGATTGTTAAGTGCTCTGGCAACACCGGCACCCATACGCGGTATGCTCCACCTGAGATTCGAGAAACAGCAAAAGACATACGGCATCTGCCTCTTGCAGCTCTTGTCTAAGTACTTTTGTGTTTCTGGGTTTTTGAAATACGAATGTACATTAATATTACTGTGGTGTGTTTTGCATTAAGTTAGCCTTTCATGAGCATTTAGTACTGTTCACATCTGAAGTCTACTGTCTGGGACTCTGGTAATTAAAATTTAAAAGTTAGCAACTTTCAAGGGACATTTGAAGTTTGAACATTGATCAATAAATCATGATCATTGATAGGTCTCAAGTTTTAACCGTCACACTCAGGCTTCTGGAAACTTCAAAATACCAACATTCAACACTAAACACTTCAGAAGTTTAGTACATAACTTTCAAGTTTCACTTTCCACACTCCTCCTAGATCCTGATTCCTGATTCCTGAGATGAATGAAACTTAGCATAGACCTGAAGACTCCAAGAGTTCAGAAGATCGTAGTGAAAGGCAACCACATTGAACAATTTATTAAAAACGTTAACTCTGAACTTTAAGGGAGGTATGGGGTCAAATATATATATAAAGTTGAGTACTTTCACCGGACACTGGACACTGGACACAAACGGTTATGCAAGGCTGGTATAATAACTTTTACATATATACGTATGTAATATGTATTGTAGCAATCTTTTTTCAGCGATATTATAACACTTCCTTGCTTGTTGTAAGTTCATGTAAGTTAATTAAATCGAGATCTAGCTGCTAAAATTTAAATACATGATGCTCATTGCTAGATAGTAAACGTAGACACTGGACAGTTAGATGAATCATGGTTTTGCAGAGTCCAGTGATGCTATTACATAAGTTCACTACATACTACATACTACATAGATAGTGGATATTAGATATTAGATTGTTATTTCTAGGCTCTAGCAAGCTGCTGCTGCTGCTGCTACCAGATTAATATAATCATAAATCATAGATACATAGACGTCGTAACTTGTAAACTAAAACTTAGATTAACAGCTTAGTTAAACTAATTAGCATAGCAGTATTTGCCTAAAAATTCCACGAGTCGATTTATATATGTGAATCTATTCAAAACTTCAATATTATCGACATTAATATTAATTATACTAAATTTGTACTGTTAATGTACACTATAAATTTGAAAATATTAATTAAGGTTGATCAGCTAGTCGTAAGTACCATTAACTTTAATAATAATGAAAATTGCACCTCCATGTTTATTAAGTTGCACTGTATATAGCTTAATGGAATAGTGGAACATTTAGTACTACATTTATAAATTCCAATGTCATGAGCGCATATATTTATCCAATTTCCAGCTGTGATGATAACGTCAAATTGAGTAGTAATAGATTACTCTTGGACTTAGATAAATTTGACAGCAGTTGAGTTTTTGTTCCAACAATAGAATATTATAGACATGTCTTTGAACCTACGTTACTGTCAGTGCATCAAATCAGTTCATCGATAGATCGTTATTGCTTTTTGCTATGAGAAAATATTGAAAGTTAATAAACACTAATTATTTCAGGTGCTCAGCAGTGCTTATTGTTGGTGGTCTACAGTCATGGTCGTGACTAGTATAAGCTTTAGTACACAGGTAAGTCGTGAGTCGTGAGTCGTGAGTCGTGAGCCGTCATGAATCGTCATGAGTCGCCATGAGTCAAAAATATAGAATACTTAGTGTAGGAAATCATACATATCAAATATCGTGAAAATTTATGTGACACTAAGCACCAAGTACCTTCTTGGTTTACAACTTTACAGCTGGTGATAAGCTGTTATATATGAACAACTGAATTAAAAGTACAGGTAATAGCGCTATGAGGTTTGCTGTTATTTAGCTTTTGAAAACTCGAAAGCTTTTTGAATCAGACAAATAATAACAATATTTAGTTGTGAACTTTTCAGTTTTATGTACTTGAATTGTTTTGACACATTACGGAGAACATTTATAATATAGTATATTTAGCTCTAGATATGACTAATTACACAATAAATTATGAGGCTACAAACTAGTCTATTTTATTAGCTATTTATTACAGTCTATGTAGTATGTAATTTGTTGCTTTCCAAGCAGTCACCATGTCCCGTCCTGGTTCCAATTCAGGACCAGTTGAAATCAAATCATTTCTTTCCCTTAACTTTTGTGATGAGTATTTTACAAGTTTTGATAGTCTGACACTATTCAGAGGTTATTCCAACCTTTTTCATGCCAGTGGGGTCTATAATTTCACTCCCAATGCCATTATTAGTTTCCCGTTCTACTTTATTGGAATTTTCATGATCGAAATTATCATTATTATTGGTATTGTTATTAGAATTCTGAATAATATTGTTACCAGTGGAATCTTTTGATTCACCGTTTTCTTGGCTAACAGGTTCATTATTAATAATATTAATATTATTGCTGTTATTGTTGTTACTATTATCACTGTGATCTAACAAGTTACCATTTAATGAGTTATATTCTAATTTAGCATCTCTTTCATGTAACTTTCTATGCCTACTCATATTTGAACGAACACTAAATTTTCTTCCACAATTTTTCCAATCACAAATAAATGGTTTTTCTCCAGTATGTGAATACATATGAGTTTGTAAAGATGATGGCCTTTTGAACTGTTTATTACACATTGGACAACGATTTCTTTTTGCTGTTTCTTCCGACATTCCTAAATTGAAACTGTGTCTTTTAAAATCCGAATGTTGTATTGCTAAATTTGATACAGAATTTTGTTCTTGTTGTTGTTGAAAAGTTAGTGGCTGAAACGGTTGATACTGTTGAAACGGTTGATATGGTTGGTATTGTGGCACTGGTTGTTGTATTGGCCCATTGATTGAACTGGTACTGCTTATGGAGCCATTGTTACTAATAGGTTGTTGTAGTGGTCCAATTTGGGTAATTTGTTGACTAGATTGGTTTGGATATTGTAAAGATGATTGCATTTGACGAAAGTCGCTGGGATAAGTGGCACTTCTTTGATATATGGAACTGGTTCTATTATAAAGATTTGTGGTGTCAAGCACCCCAGGAAATGGGAGTTCATCCATGTTTTGAATTGGAGCTGAAGTTGGTGCCTGTGGCTGAGGCTGTTGAGGTTGCTGGTTGTGATGATGTAGAGGTAAGATGTGAGATGTGTGTGGTGAATGAGGTGAATGTGGTGAGGAAGGTGATTGTGGTGTTAAAGACATACTCATTGGAACACCAGAAGGGCCACTAATAGATGAAGTTGGTGATGGAGAAGGATACTGTTGATAATAATACATTTGTTGCTGTTGTGCTTGCTGCGCTTGCTGTGTCTGTTGTGGTTGAGATTGAGATTGAGATTGAGATTGGGATTGGGATTGGGATTGAGGCTGTTGTTGTATCTGTTGGGAGGGAGTTTGGTTTTGCTGTGGTTGAACTTGTTGCAAATTCTGTATGTGCTGTTGTTGCTGTTGAGATGGAGGTGGTGGTAGTTGTATCTGTAGTTGTGGCTGTTGAGGCGATAGTAGTTGTTGTTGGTAGTAGATGTTTTGTGTCTGTTGTTGATGTTGAGAAGTTGCAGGTTGTTGGTAATATATTGCTTGGGCCTGAATGGCTCCTAAAGGCGGTATGGATGAGATACTGGAGGTGCTGTTGTTGCGCTCAACCTCCTGGGAATGTGTGTAATTGTTGTTATTGGTGGTGGTGGTGGTGCTGCTGCTGCTGTTGTTGCTGTTGTAGTAGTAATCTTGGTTCATGTTTTATCTTGAAACTTGTATTTTATTATTGTGTAGCTGGTGAATATGTAATATCTTGAAGTTTAAGACTGTTTGAGATCTGAAAGCAAGGGCGATGGGTGAGCACAGAGTGAGCAAACAGCAATCAGAGAAGCAAGGACCAGCCTTGGGACGTTGTGGTTGTGTGTAAGAAGTACGTAGCAAGCTCTAGGACTCTATGAGTTGAGTGAATAAGAAGAAGATGGAAAATCCATCACAAATTATATATTTCAAAAATTCAAAACATATTGAACCAGTCGCTTCAAACTTCATTCTTCACCTTTCCTACATAGAACAGTTGAGATTTCAGATGCAGCTCAGCAGCAGCTCAGCAAAGTTTGCGGGAGAGACACAACGGTACAGGAAGCAGTGAGCACTGAGCAGCGTTCGCTTCTAAGAATCTGAGAGTCTAAGATCTTATAAGTTTTGCAGCTTGCTGTGCAAAATACTACAATAGGCAGGCCAGTTTGTGCTCAGTGCTGTGAATTAACCGTAAGTAGGACAAAAGTTGTCCACTGTCCACTGTCCACTGTCCACTGTCTGACATACTGTTAAGTTGAAACAGACAGATCGTCCCTGCATTGCTGGTGGCCGTCTGTCTACGCTTGTTGCTGCATGTGTCGGAAAAAATCGTTTTCCGCGGTACAATCAGTAGCAATTGCCGATGTCCACTTATTTGTGTGTTGTCCTGCCTGTTCCTGCGTCTTTTCCAGTCTTGACGACTCGTGGAGTCGTGGACACTGGACATTGGACATTGGACAAGCAGCAAGCTCATCTTGCACGTGATTCTTTTAAAAATAAATGACATATGTATGTAAATTGTAATATATAAAATTGAAATCTAACGTCGAATTACGTATTTAATTTAGCACTAACAATAGGCAATGAGCAATGGGCAGTGGGCACTAGTTCGATCCTTGTCATGATGAAAGACACAAAAAATAACAGCTTTTATGAAAAGTCATGTTTCACAAGTTGATAATGAAGAATGATCTTATTTAATTCGTCAACCAATAGATAGAGATTTCATCAAATACAGGAATGATTGGAAATCTTTGGAAGAACTTCAGAGGCTATTAGAATTTATAGCCTTCTGGTATTCCATATACAGTATGTACTATGTACTACAAATGTAGACTTGTAGTATTAAATTTCATAAATGATTTTGGAAAAAAAATGTTTTTTTTTTCACCGAATGTGCTCCATTTTTCAGTTTCCAATATCAGATGCGTCAATCTCTAGACGATGAACTACACCAATGCTCCAGCAGACACTTTGACTCCATTAGCAGAAGAAATCTTTCCCTTAAAGATAGCGAGCTATTTAAGGACAATAGTTGTGAGTCCATCTTCGTTACAATTACAAACTTTTATATCTCTTATAGCTGATACTATGAATGATCTCTATACCAAACACTTGGGCAAGAATTGGAAACAGAAAAAACACAAAGAGCTGAATGCAGAAAATGGAATGGTCTATGTTGGTTATTATGACAATAATAAACTAGTGGCATACATTGCCTTCTTACATACAATATATGAACCTGATTCTGAATTGGAATCCCAACGTGGTTCTGAAGCAGACGTAAATCAATCATTATATCTATTTGAAATCCATGTTTTACCATTTTATCAATCTAAAAGAATTGGTTCAATACTGCTCCGATCATTTCATTTAATGGCTAGAAAATTGAATTGTAAAACTGAATTAACAGTATTTGGTGATAATGCAGTGAAAGATTGGTATTTCAAGAATGGATATAAAAAATCAATCTATTCAATGGATGAAAAAATATTGAAATCAGGTACTATCATTCATCCTGATTATTATATTTTAGAAAATACTGCTCCTTAAACTTCACTACAATCTGTTTTAATTTTCAAGTTAATTACTTTTTAAATAATAACAAATGTCCTTTTAATTTAATATTGGTATCCTTTATGTTTCAATCTTAAATTCTTTATTTCTTATATCAAATCACAATGATCTGAATCCAAAATCAAACCCTGAACTCTCATTCTCCACTTTGAATTTTCCTTCATTTATGATGAACTTCATCAATCCTATTTTTAAATCACATAAATTAAAATGCCATGTATTTTGAAATGACAAATAGTACAGATCGTTCATTTTTTGGGTCTCTTCTGCATCGATATTCTTTATCAATACCTCATTATTACTTGTATTACTTACATTGGAGTTTACTTCACTCCCTCCATTGACATTCATATTTCCATTATTAATGGCTCCATCAGTACCACCAGTGCTGCCTGTATTACTACTCTTGGATGTTGCACTTAGATTTTTGTTCGGAATCTTATCAAACATCTCTAGTCCTTTATAAACTAATCTTTTCAGCTCTTCATCTTCTTTGATAACATCTTCAACAAGTTTATTAACACATCGCCACACATCAATCAGTCTGTTCTTGCAATCAAAAAATTTATTCTTGTAGCTTTCAAAATTAATATTACAACTTAATTCGTTAAAACTAGATGAATATTTGAAATGTAGTCCATTAGATATAGTATAATCCATTCTTGTGATTACCGTTAGTTGTGACAAAAGTGACTCTTTAGATGGTGAAACATGAGATACAAATAATCTAATATCCCTTGGATCAAAATTTCTTTCGATGGTTTCCAATAATTTTCCCAATTGTAAAATAGTTACCCAAATATTTCCTGGATCTCCACTTACTGGTAAAATATGTTGATCTTTTGAATTACTTTCACCCACATATGAGTTGAGTTCGTTATCAAAAGTACCATGATGAAACAACTTGTGATAACTGACATTTCCTCCCAGCCCACAAATCATCAATTTTCCTCCATTAACATTAATTTTGAACACATTTGATTCATCTAATATGAACAAATTAGCAACTTTATAGACTCCTAATTTGAACTTATTCAAAACGGTAGTATCTTCATTGGCGAATGTTGTGTACACAGGTACTTTCAGTTTTTTCTCCCCGTTGATGAACTCTGAAATCTCACTTAATTTAACACCATTTAAAATTTTTTTGAATTCTTCATCTCTTCTCTCAAACTTCCCACTATCCTCGTCCACCCGCGATAGTTCCTCAATTCTTGCAAGTGTGCCCTGTGATATCAATGGACAAAAACTGATCAGATGTCGCAAGTATGATTCATGTATCTTATTGATTGAATTCGAGTCAAAAAAGCCAAAATTGCCAGTATGTATTATCAGGTCTGCATCATGCTCCAGCGCTAGGCTGTTAAGTTTGGAGACCTGCCCACGCAGATCTGAGATAAGAAGGATACGTGTTGATTTAGTTGTCAGCAGCTGTGTCTGCATCGTCTGTCCTCAATACTCAATAATACGTAATAGTTTTAATTTTGATAACTTAATTCAATTTTTCACCTGCCTACATACATACATACTACGTCAGACTCCAGAGTCCAGAGTTCAGAGTCCAGAATGTGATATCAAAATTGGCAAAAAGTGAAAACTTGAGACCCACGATTTTATAGAAGTGTTCTGGAAATTGGTAGGTTTGGATTGCTGTTTACTCATCTAAGTTGTGAGCTATTTGCAAGATTTGCAAAATTTATCGCAATACAGAGCTACAATCATTACGAAATTCTTTGACTGAGTAAAGCAATCTTCTCGAATCTACTCTTTGAAACATTATTCTCTAACGCAGTCTTAAGATTCACAGCTCAACTACCATAGCCATATTCACAGCTCAATATTCACATCGCACCCAATCTCAACAATGCACTCGCCGTCTCCTTTCTCAAATCTCTCAACCAGTAAAACAATTCTTCTGTTGACTTTAATGCTGTTCAACCAAATACCAAAAAAACTATCGCTAAAATCGCTCATGATTTTAATCGGTTCTGATGTCTCGTGGTCAAATACACTCACCCGTATCCCAGGTCTGTACTCGTTGTATTCACTTGGAATAAAAACATGTACATTCAGCTCACAATCTCTAAGGATCACAAGCTGTTTTTTATACCTCGTACTATTCTTCCATTCAAATTTGAACTTCTTGAGGAATAGACCAAGTTTGTTTGATACTTTGGTTAATTTGATTTGTTTAGTAGAATTCAGTATCATTTTGTAACTTGTTAAAATGTTTGCATCATAAGTTGATAAAACTATTTGATACTTTTTATTCGAATCAATTTCAAAAGATTTGATTAGCTTGCCAGGTTTATATTTATTATTTATTAATGACGTTTTTTGTTTGAAAACATTCACATCATCCCAAAACAATTGAAAATTAATCAATTCTGAATTTGGTACGTATAACCCAAAATCAATCTTAGTTTTCAATGATCCATTTCTCTCATTTTCAACAGTTTCTAATAAATATCTTGGGTTGTCGATATAACTTTGATTAACCCAATTACCTCCGCTTGTCTCAACATCAAATCTTCCGTCAACTGTCAATAGTTTAGAATACCTCAACTCTGCCTTTTTCAGTTCAAATGAATCAAAATTAGAATTCACATGAATTGTAAAGTTTTGTAATGATGAGCAATCTGATGCTACAACAATAGTTATTTTCTCATTTTCATCTAGTTTGAATTCATTATAAATAAACCCTGTTGAGTTTGATCCAGTATTTATAATTTTTGATTGGATATTTAACTGTTCCTGTTTTTGGAACAAACGTTGTCCATTTGATTTGAAGAGCAATAAAGAGTTTGTTGATTGCTTAATTGAGAGACCCAAGTGTTGCTCTAACAAAACCTGAAATGATTGTCCCTTAGATTTTGAAGTGATTGAAAATTGAGGATAATTGAAAAAAATATGATCTTTATTATTGAGAATAAAATTAATTCTTTGGGTATTGCTAAATGGTCTTCTGTTCACATATAATATATCAAAATTATTGATGATATCTTCAAATTTCATTATTAGTGTTTCTTTGGGATTCAGAGGGTTTTGAATGACTATTGTTCTCTCATATTTATTGAATGCAACAACTGAATAGTCATGGTTAGCTATTAGATCAGAAGACTTACCCACATTTTTAGTGCCTAGTCCAACAATTATCTCTTTGTCTTTGAAATTTTCACAAAGTTGCTCAAACATCTCGTCAAGTTCATAATCAAGTTCATTAAGCTTAATAAAACTCGGCATCCATCCGCTAAAATAATAAGCATCAATTCCAAAATTTGAGCCTTTGGTATCATATCCAGTACCTCTCATTTTCAGATACGCTTTTTCCAGAAAAGCAGGCCAACAAAGTTTCCGATTACTTGATGATTGAAGAAATATGTTGGTTTTCTTCAAAAAAGGTAGCTCATTTCCCACTTCTACCAATCTATCGCAACCATTGAATCTTAAAACAACACCATACCTGGTGCTTCTGGAATGTGGTTTAATTCTTTGCAGTATCATACCAGGATCTATCCTAATCAAACTGATCAATGCTGCAACAAAGGAGCAATCAGATAATCCATCTTGAAAAATGTCATCCAAGCCCTCACATGACCAATCGTCAACATCAATTCTCCTCCATTCAATCAATTGTTCTCTTTGTGTCTCTGATAACATTATTTCATCTGTCTCACTCTTATTTGACATCAATCTATCAGAATTTAACTCAACGGGTGGATAAAATTCGCTACCAATTTCAGACGAAATCCATGATATCTTATCTGATACTGTTAAAAATGAAGAGTTCCCTATATTCTCGTACATTTCAATCGCAGCATTCGACCTGGAAGTCAATTCATCTTTGAAATTCTTATCATGATCTTCATTCTTAACAGTTTTAAGCAGTTTACTCAACGAATTGATGCAATTCAAAACCTGTTTTTTCGACTCCTGTTTGTTTCCTTTGCTAAGTGTAAGCTTGCATCTGTCCAGCTGTTGAGTGATTTCTGCAAGCTCGTTTTCCATCACTTGAACTTCTCGTATGTAATTATTAATGTTCTGTATTTTGAAAAATACACCATTTTTTAGAAAAAAAAACGTAAATATTATTTTGTAGACTATTGAGAGCGTACGTACTTTATTTGAGCGAAAACTCGACAGGAAAACCATGCCTTGCAAGTCTTCCATACACGTCTACGTACCCCCGCTCAATTTTGCAGTGGTGGAACACAACATCTACAGATCTGGACACCCCGTGCCCATTAATTACGAATTCTTGAAAACACTGAACTTGAAATCTGTTATTTACCTTGGAGACAAAGAGGACAATTTTGAGTACTACCAGTTTCTTGAGCAGCAGGGGATAAATTTTAACTATATCAAGATGGTTTCTGCCAGCGAGCCTTTTATCATGAACGACCCAAAGGCCATCTTGAGAGCTCTTGAAATTTTGGTTAACGTTGACAATTATCCCATTTTAGTTCACTCAAACAAAGGGAAACATAGAGTTGGAGTGCTTGTGGGGATAATGAGAAAGTTTCTTCAAGGATGGTCTATTACAGGTGTTTTTGACGAATACGATAGATATTCAGGTGGCAAAGGTGATGAAGATTTGGAATTTATTGAGTGTTTTAATATATCTTTAGAAGCTGATGTTGATAAGCTACCAAAATTTGTTAGAAGAAGCGAGTAACTTTATGTTATAATGATCTGTCACTCTCCAGGTAGGTATCCATCATTGTCATAGTTTTAGTGCTCACAAGAAGAATATTTGAATTAAATCTTAATTCAAAAGTTTAACACAAAAATAAACAAATCATTGAATTTGAAAAAGTGGATTTCATCTTATGTTTTTTTTTGTTTTTTCTCTTATCTTCTTGCCTATTTCTCATGCTAACAGAGCTTTGCTATCTATAAATTACAAAATATAGTTTGCTATGAATCCCTTAATTTATTTCACAAGTTTATTTTTGATTTCAAATTTTAATTTCTACTGTGTTGAAGCTGGTTATTTTGTGAAACTAAAGAAACCTTCCACTTTGGAGAATCTTTTGATTTCTGATGATAAAGCGGTCAATGTCATGAACCATTTACGTCCTTATGTAACAAAACAAATCTCATTTGAAAATTTTGAAGGGTTTTCTGGTAATTTTACTAAAGATTTGATTCAAAGATTGATCAAAAATCCATTGGTTGCCGATATTGTTCCTGATTCTATCATAAAAGCTGTTGAAGAGGAAGATCATGTTGAATATGAAATTCAAGTTGAAGCCGAGTTATCAAACGTTGATGGTAATGATGACATTATTATTGATGCAAATGATTTTGATCCAATGAAACTTGATCCTGATTATATCATACAACCTAATGCACCTAGACATTTAGCTAGATTGTCCAGAAAAACAAGATTACCTATCAATGAATCTTTAAATTATTACTATGATGGAAGTCATCAAGGTTCAGGTGTTTTTGTTTATGTCATTGATACTGGTATTGATTTTGAACATCCAGAATTCAATGGAAGAGGTATTCATGGTTATGATATCACTGGTGAAGGACCAGGTGACCGAAATGGACATGGTACACATGTTGCCGGGGTTATTGGATCTCAAACTTATGGTGTTGCCAAAGACGCTACAATTGTGGAAGTCAAATCTTTAAATGGTAAAGGACAAGGCAGCTTAAGTGATGTATTGGGAGGTTTAGAGTTTGCTGTGAATGACCGTAAATCGAGAGGTGTTAAAGGGGTTGCCAACTTATCTTTGGGATCTAGTAAAAATGAAGTGTTGAATGCTGCAATTCAAGAAGCTGTTAACTCAGGTTTAGTTGTGGTTGTTGCAGCTGGTAATTCAAACCAGGATGCTTGCAACTCCAGTCCAAGCTCTGCTTCTGCTGCTATTAGTGTTGGTGCAATCGATGATACCACAGATGGAGTTGCATTTTTCTCCAATTGGGGACCATGTGTCGATATTTTTGCAAGTGGAATGTTTGTCAGAAGTTTGAGTCACAAACGAACTAATGGCTATGCTGAATTGACTGGTACTTCAATGGCAGCACCAACTGTTGCAGGTTTATCAGCTATTTTATTAAATAACGGTGTTGAAGCAGCAAGTGTTCAATCCAAATTGATTGAAATGTCCACCACAGATACTCTTTTGATGAGAAAAGGTACAGAATCATCTCCAAACAGATTGGTCTTCAACAGTGTCAAACATGACGATGACTATTTTCCAACAGAAGCGTTTCCAGTTGTTGATATGGACAAGATCAACCAATTTAGAAAAAACTTTCCAAAAGAAGGTTTGAACCCACAAAGAGTTGGCCAAATTTCTTCTTCTGCAGGAGAATCACCAGCAGTTAAAGATTTGTTGAATCCTATGCGTTTCAAGCAACATTGAGCAGCTCGTCTTGTGCTGTCGCTGTGTCTACAGTGTACACTATGAACAATTGAACTTTGAATCATCTTTATTGTAGCTGTTTACCCGGTCGTTTTTGCAATTTGTTGACAAAAATAATTCACTTATAATCTATAGAAGAAATTTGTTTTGAAAATGTTTTGTTTACAATTTGCAAAAAGGAAGCAGACTGAACTTTGAGCTTTATTTCTTTCGTCAATAAACGTCTTTGCTGCTCTTCCTACTAGCGTGAACTGTTTATTACGCCTGTTTCCAAAAAAAATAATTACACAACCTTTTTTTTGTCAATTTGAAAACCATAGATCTATCATCTCACTTGAATACATTTACAACTAGAATATCGGAATGACTGAATCTAGAGTTGATCTTTTGAACTGGCTCAATACTACATTAGATTTGAACTACACCAAAGTTGAGCAGCTCGGTACAGGTGCTGCTTATTGTCAGATCATGGACTCTATTTATCTGGATGTTCCAATGTCAAGAGTCAAATTTGATGCATCTAAAGAATATGAATATTTGAATAACTATAAAGTTCTACAGTCGTGTTTTGTCAAACACAAAATCAGCAAGTCAATTCCAGTTGAAAGATTGATTAAATGCAGATTTCAAGATAATTTAGAATTTTTCCAATGGATTAGAAAATTTTGGAAAGATAACAAAGATGAATCTGATTATGATCCAAATGCAAGAAGAAAATATGCACCACCACAGCCACATGCACAAGCGTCTTCTAACACCAGTAATGCCAGCTCATTTTCGAAATCAAACTCTTCTTTAAGTGCAAGAAGAAACTTATCATCACATACTGAAGCTTCTTCAAGAAGAAGTGTTTCCGGCTCAAATCCTTTGCCAAAAGTTCGTTCAAGAGTTTCAAGTCAAGAATCGGCTTCTTCAGTTCAAAGATCGGCTTCGACTAATCAAGCTGAGCTGATCAAATATAAAAACGAATTGATGAAAGCAGAAGATGAATTGATAGAATATAAACAAGCTGTTGAAGCTTTAGAAACTGAAAGAAATTTTTATTTTAATAAACTTCGAGAAATTGAAATTTTAACTGAATCCTCTTCAGATCATTTAAAACATGAGAATAATTCGAGTAATATTACTTTACCTGAAATTTTATCAAAAATTCAAGAAATTCTTTATAACACTGAAGAAGGTTTCCAAGTTCCTAATGAAGCAATGGAAGTTGAAAATATTAATGAAGCTGATATCAATATGGAGGAGACTTTTTAATTCGAAGTTAATTAAGTATTAGTTTTTATTTCCTAAATATATTGTTTTGCATGATCTCATTAAGTTTCTTACATTCGTAGACGTACAACAAAATCGTATGTAGTATGTAATATCACTCTTTATTTTTCTAATCATCTGATTCTATTTACAAATTTGACGTATAAATGTGTGCTTATTGCGTTGTTGTTGTTGTTGTTTTCTTGATATCATTATTATCATGGAGATGGTGTTGGTGCTGTGATATCGCCAGGGGTTTTGTCATCATCATTTTTACCTTCAAAAAATGGTTTGTTCATGTATTTTTCGAAATCTTCATTTTCTTTCCATTCTCTTGGTCCTAATAAGCGAACCATATCATCTCTTGTTAAAACTTCTTGTTTCAATAATGTTTGTGCGATAATTTCAACTTGTTCTGATTTTTCAGTTAAAATATCTTTACACTGTTTATAACACGCATCAACAATAGCTTTAACTTCTGAATCAATGGTTTGTGCTGTTCGTTCACTGTATGGCTTATGTATAGTAAACCCAGCATTATTTTGAATATCAAAGGAAATATATCCAATCTTATTAGACATTCCTAATCTTGTAACCATTTCTTTAGCAATTCCAGTGACTTTCTCAAAATCGTTCTGTGCTCCTGAAGTAACAGACTTGAAATGTAATTCTTCTGATACTCTACCACCTAAAGCCATCACCATTTTATGTTTGAATTGTTCTGTGCTTAATAAATACTGATCTGGTGGTAAATATTGGGCGTAACCTAAAGCCATTGTACCTCTTGGAATAATTGAAACTTTCAATAAAGGATCAGCATATTTCAGGTACCAACCACAAATAGCATGACCTGCTTCATGATAGGCAACAATTTTCTTTTCATCTGGAGATAAAACTTTCGATTTTTGTTCCATACCTGCAATAACTCTTTCAATTGCTTGTTCAAAATGTTTCAATTGAACAGCAACATCATTATTTCTTGCAGCAATCAATGCAGCTTCGTTACACGCGTTAGCAATATCAGCACCAGAAAATCCTGGAGTTAGAGCAGCTAATCTCCCACTTAGCTCATCAACTTTTTCTGGGTTTTCGCCGTTTTCATTAATTTCCAAACTTAATTTTTTCAAATGAACTTTATAAATGGATTTACGACCTTCAATGTTTGGAGCATCAACTGAAATATGTCTGTCAAATCTACCTGGTCTTAAAAGAGCTGGATCTAAAACATCTGGTCTATTTGTACCAGCTAAAACAATGACATGATCTGAGCTTTCAAATCCATCCATTTCCACTAGCAGTTGATTTAAAGTTGCTTCTCTTTCATCATTACCACCCATTCCACCTTTACCTCTTTCTTTACCAATTGCATCAATTTCATCAACAAAAATGATAGCAGGTGCCATTTTTCTTGCAGTTTCAAATAAATCACGAACTCTTGAAGCACCAACACCAACAAACATTTCAACAAATTCAGAACCTGAAACACTCAAGAATGGAACACCAGCTTCACCGGCAGTTGCTTTTGCTAACAAAGTTTTACCAGTACCTGGAGGACCTGATAAAATAGCACCTCTTGGAATTTTAGCGCCCAATTTTTCATATTTAGCTGGATTTTTCAAAAATTTAACAAATTCCATAATTTCTTCTTTTGCTTCATCACAACCAGCAACATCTTTGAATTTCACTTTGACATCATTTTCTTGTGTGAATAACTTAGCTTTACTTTTACCCATTGAAAAAAGATTTGACATTCCTCCTCCACCTTGTCTTCCAGCTCTTCTTGAGAAATAGAATAAACCACCCAATAATAATAAAGTTGGTAATAATGGGAAGATTGTACTTAAAAATGATCCTCTTTCAACGTAGTAAATTGGAATTCTTTCGTTTGGAGGAATTTGAAGGACGTCTTGAATCTGTTCAATATCCTCATCGAATCTATCAGCAGAACCGATGGTGAAACCAACAATTGGAGAGTTCAAGCCATGGTTTATGACAGCATCTTGTCTTAATTGGGCTTCAACTATGAATTTGTTGATAACCCAAATTTTTTCCACTAAACCTTTTTCTAGATATTTAGTTTTGAATTCTTGGAAAGTTAATTGACTTGAAGCATCTGAAGAAGAAAATGTAATTATTGAAAATATTACTGAAGCAAAAAAAGTCAAATAAAGACTTTTATAAAATTCTTTGGATTTGAAATATTGAGCAACAGTTTGAAAATCCTGTTCATCTTTACTATTTTTTTTGTCTTTATCATCTTTATGTTCTTCATCTTTCTCTTCATCTTTTTTGTTCTTATTTGATTTTTTATCTTCAAATGCACTAAAAGATTGTTTAAATTGAGTTGGCTTATATGAACTGAACGGCCTTTTATTCTGAAAGCTTAATATATTGTTGTTTCTTGGAACAGGTGAGTTCAATCTTGCGCTTGATTTCATGAACTGAGTGGCAGCCAATGAGGTTATGCTCAACATGCGGGTGTTTCTTACCACGCCAGCATGTGGCCTTAAAATGATATTCATATATATCAAGTTATTACTGTATCACAGTGTCAGTACTGGTTCTAGCTATCATTGTCAATTAAGCATGGGGATTTTGGAAATCATGGCAGCAAACGCTACCAGCAACTCTCAGAATAGCAGCACAAGCCAGCTAACTTCGCTGTCCTCTTCCCTCTGTTACTTCATCCTACTCACTGTTCGCGCTGTCCACCCTCTGCAGCGTCGAGTGTCTCTTGAACAACGTCTACAGAATCAGAAGTTCAAATAGTGGCAAATTTGGTTTTCATTTTGATTTTGAAGAAACTCAGAATATGAGGTTACCCTTATTTCTAGTACTTAGCTAATAGCTACTAGCTGCTAGCATCATCATTAAAAGATTAATACTATAGCCTCATTGAGTCATGGACTACAAGAAATCACGGTAAGCAGACTCTTCCTGCTCGACAACACCGTCAGCCTGTTCTTGTAAATCGAGCCATGAAACTTTCGCAAAAACTGCATTGTTTGCACTTGCCTCGTACAAGTTTTGTAGCGATGTTTCTTCAACCAAAAGACAGATGGCATCGTAACCACCAGCACCTGGAACAACGCCTCCAATGACACCTTTGATTGTGTTACAAGCGTCTAGAAGCTCTGTTTGTTGCGGAGGCTCAATATCTGCGCCAGATCTTTGTGTGATGGTTCTGAAAGATGAGCGAATAGTCAAGATTGCATTGATCAATTCTGAAATGAGTGGTGTGCCAGATTTTAGTAACTCTTCGCTTGTACAATCATGGATTTTGTTGATTAGTTGGGTATATTCTTCTGCTGACTTTGTAGATAATCGGTTGAGTTGAGATAAACACTCAATTAATTTCAAATTGCATTGATCAATTGTATTGAAAATAGCCTCACTTTCTGGGTCTGTTTTCTTCCAATCATTTACTTTAGAAACTAGTTTTGGAGTGTTTGAACCGCCTTTGATGTCCCCCATGATCAAACTAATTTTTGGAGGCAATGCAACTTGCTCATTCTTGATACCCCAGTTTGTTTCCAAAACCAATTTTTTAATTTTTACATGGTATTCATTCAAATCAAAATTATTGATGAATGACGTTAAATCATTAATTAATTTTGGATCGAATCTTTTATAAACGATTGATCCAAAAGTTGCAGCAGCAACATCAAATCCAGATCCAACTTTCCCCTGTGCTTGACAATGACTTATCTGGGCCAAATTATGGATCAAAGTTAAAGATTCCATTGATTTGGTGTCAATTGGTCTATAACAAGATAATAAAGCAGATGTTAAAACGGTGACTAATCCAGCAGAAGAACCTAGTCCAGTTTTCGCAATTTTGGTGATTTCATCATTGTGATATGAGAATTTCAAAGTCGAAGTTGATGAGAATTTGATAGTGGAATCCTGTTGTGAATGATAACCAGAATCAGAAAAAATAGTGATGTTGATGATTTTATTTACGGTTGGTTTGATAAATGCAAAAACATTGAAAACGGTTGATTCGATAAATGGGTTTTTGTTATCAGTTGCTGGTTCTGGAGAGTGATTTATGTTGATATTGAACGTGTATTTCCAAATACTGTTGGTGAACTGTGGGCTTGACACGGTTAATGTAGTGATATCATTTAATGAGTTTGGGTTCAACTCTGTGTATTCGACAACAGCGTGCATTCTCGAAGATAAAGCAACAACATATGAGTCATACTTAGGATCTAGCACAAGGTATCCACCAGCTAGCAACGCTTTGCCAGGAGCACTGAAGGCTTTAAAAGTTGGATCTGATGACATTTTTTGTTAAAACTTCAGACTCGTGGGAGGATCTTTGCAATGAGACAAAATGACAATTTAACTTTTGTACTAATTTGAAACACTTTTCGTTTGTTGGTCAACTTTTCAAACAGGTTCGAAACGAATGAACTGGCAATTAATGTGAATTCCCAGCAAAATTGTATCGCACAGTATAGACAAAAAGATCAAATTTTTAAAAATTTCAGAAACTACAAATTATAAGTAATTATAGAAATCTGAAGAAATAAAGGTGATTCAAAAGAGATGAGCAGTCAGAACGAGCAGCCAAAATGTCCTGTGGATCACTCTGCACGTGAAGTTTGGCTTAAGCAGAATGGTGATGTGGTGCCTCCACATCCGATGCCCACACCAGTAGGACATTCTCCAGTTTCTTCTACTGATGAAGCAGAAAAATGTCCTGTTGACCATCAAGCTCGTGCTAAGTGGGCCGAGCTATCAAACAGCAAGAAAGTTGATGGATCGAAAATAGCAACAGCTGTTGAGTCATGTTCCTCTTCAGATATTCCAGAAAATCCGATTTTACAATCAGATGTGAATTTACCAGTTGAAAGAGAGATATCGTCTATACCTAGAACAGGAACCAATGGGAAATGGATCTATCCATCAGAAAAACAGTTTTTTGAAGCTATGAAACGTAAAAACTGGAATCCAGATGCTTCAGATATGCAAACAGTCGTTCCAATTCATAATGCTGTTAATGAAAGAGCATGGTATCAAATATTAAAATGGGAAGAAGGACAAGGAGGAGACGAATGTGGAGGTATTAAATTGACCAGTTTCAAAGGCGATAGTAAGAAACTCACACCAAAGGCTAGAATGAAACTGTTTTTAGGATATCAAAAACCATTTGATAGACATGATTGGATAATTGATAGATGTGGGAAAGAAATAGAGTATGTTATAGATTTTTATTCGGGGAAACCAAGTCCATTGAACCCTAATGTTGCTAGCTTTTATCTTGATGTTCGTCCAAAATTGAACTCATTTGAAGGTGTTAAACTAAGAGTATTGAAATTTTTTGGCTTTTAAAATAATTGTTGACAACACTTAAAGCTTTTTGTTTCAATGAAAAAAAAAAAAAAAAATACAATGAATTATCAGTACATAGTTGTGGTTTTTTTTTATTGTTGTTGTATTTATCGTGTATATACAGATTCAAATTTGAAATTTAGATATTAGATTGTCAAAGTAAACTTAAGGTCTTCCGGCAGTGAAAGCACCAGATTGTCCCAATTTTTGCATGTTTTCACCCACTTTAACGTTAACTTCGAAATATTTGGCAACACATCTATCGACACAAAGAGACTCGTTCTTGTTTAGATCACCTTCTGAGTAGCTGGTTTGGATACATTTTTTGTGACAATTGTCAACCAATTTGTTGAACATTTCTGTGATCAAATCAAGCTCTGCTTCGGCAGCAGCAATCTTTGCTTCTGAGCTGACTTGTGGGGCACCTCCAAAACCTAAAAAGGACATTTCGTAGTTCGTTGAGTCTGAGTTCTCCTGGTGGGTTTGCTGTTTCTGCACCAATATTAAAATTTAATCGATAATTAATATTATTAGGAAAAAAAAAATCGCTGAGCAAACCAGAGGTTGCCCGGCTAGTTTGGTGTTTTTGTAAAAGACTCGAGTACTTTTTTCTCTCTTGTGGTGATCAGTCTATCAGTGGCTATCCAGACAGCTGTGGACTTGCTGGCCAGACTGCCACCAATTAGTATCAGCATCAGTGACCAGCTAAATCCCACTGTGCACTGTGTGCGAATTGCGATGTTGGAGCTACAAGTTAAGTACAAATGCGTTCCGAAAGTGGCAAAATGGCCTGATTTGGTAGTTTTCAACGTGTTTTGCACAAATTCGCGATCATCAAATCCAAATTTCCCACTATAAAATTGCCCACTTTCCTCTTGTTGTTATTTATATAACCTACAACTTGAAGGTACTACTTGCACGCTTTGCTATCCTACACACAACCTAGAACTCATCAACTCACAACTCACAACTCACAATGGAAAACTCAAACAGTTCAAACACAAAGAAACACTCAAAGACACAAAGCTCTTTTGTAAGTTCAAGTTTGCCACTAAATAAGAAAAAGCAGCAGCAAGCACAGAGATCAAAGCACAGGTCGCGCAAGCAGAAGGGCAGGAAAACTAACCAGGAAGGTGTCCAGCAGCTTTTCCAGCAGCTCAATTCCAACTCAACGGCTGCCGCCATTGATACAGAAGATGTTGTTGCTGTACCTGAGTCTCTATCATTACCTGAACATGAACATGAACATGAACATGAACATGAACATGAACATGAACATGAACATGAACATGAACATGAACATGAGCATGAACATGAATGTGAATGTGAATGTGAATGTGAATGTGAATGTGAATGTGAACATGAACATGAACATATACCAATGGATGATCAGCCACAAGATGAACTTGAAGAACTACAGGATCAAGAGGCTCATCAAGAAGGTGATCCACAAGTTGATCCTCAATTACCTACAGAGACTGAACAAACAACAGAAGAATCAACTGAGGTATGGCCCTATACCTGTTTTTTTCTACCCCATTGGATACACCGAAGCATCTGTTCATTTTGAATTTTTTTTGGGCCAGTTTCTCGGTAGAAATACTTTTAAGTGATCTTATGTTGAACAGTTCCATGCTTTTCTGTGCTCTCTTGTCGTTATTTTTTTTTTTTTTTTTTTTCATTATCCATTTTTTGGTCAGATCACAATACTAACATCTTATTCCAGGCCTTTGATAACACAACTACCTCTGTTGCTGCAAGTCAAATGCGTAACATGTTAAATAAATTGGCTGATACTGTCCAAGGTGAAGTTAAAATCAAATTTGAAGCTGAAATGGATTCTTTCTTTGCTTTATTCAGAAGATATTTGGCTGATAAAGCTTCTGGTAATACTCTGGACTGGGACAAGATCAGTTCCCCAAGCGCTGATGAAGTTGTTGATTATAAAAAAATTGATTTACCGGATAACACAGAAAACCTTGATAAATTAGCCGTTTTAAAATTGAATGGTGGTTTAGGTACTTCGATGGGTTGTGTTGGTCCAAAATCAGTTATTGAAGTTAGAGATGGAAACACCTTTTTGGACTTAGCTGTTCGTCAAATCGAGTATTTGAATAGAAAATATGATTCCGATGTCCCATTATTATTGATGAACTCTTTTAACACTGATAATGATACTCATCAAATCATTAGAAAATATGGTGGTCACAGAATCAGAATTAGAACTTTCAATCAATCGAGATATCCAAGAGTTATTAAAGATTCATTACTGCCTCTTCCAGAATCTTTTAATGATGATATCAACGCTTGGTATCCTCCAGGTCATGGTGACTTATTCGAAAGTTTATACTCATCCGGTGAATTAGATGCTTTATTGGACCAAGGTAAAGAAATCTTATTTGTTTCTAATGGTGATAATTTAGGTGCTACTGTTGATTTGAAAATTCTAAACCATATGATTGAAACCGGTGCTGAATATATCATGGAATTAACTGATAAAACTAGAGCTGATGTCAAAGGTGGTACTTTAATTAACTATAACGGTGAGGTTAGACTATTAGAAATTGCCCAAGTTCCAAAAGAACATGTTGAAGAATTCAAATCAATCAAAAAGTTCAAAAATTTCAACACTAATAATTTGTGGATCAATCTGAAAGCTATTAAAAGATTGATTGAAACTAACTCAATTGAATGTGAAATCATTCCAAATGCCAAAACGATCAAAACTAAAGATGGTAAAGAGCTTAATGTGTTGCAATTAGAAACCGCTGTTGGTGCTGCTATTAGACATTTTGAAAATGGTCATGGTGTTGTTGTTCCAAGATCAAGATTCTTACCTGTTAAAACTTGTTCTGATTTATTATTAGTCAAATCTGATTTGTTTGGTTTGGAACATGGTGCTTTAGTTTTAGATCCTTCAAGATATGGTCCAAATCCTTTGATCAAATTAGGCTCTCACTTCAAAAAAGTTTCTGATTTCAATGCTAGAATCCCTCATATCCCAAAAATTTTAGAATTGGATCATTTAACTATTACTGGTAATGTAACTTTGGGTAAAAACGTTCAATTGAAAGGTACCGTTATAATAGTCTGTTCTGAAGGTCAAAGAATTGACATTCCAAATGGTTCTATTTTGGAAAATGTTGTCATTACTGGTAACTTGACTATTTTGGAACATTGAAAAAAAAAATCCAAAATTAAAGCAAAAATTGTGTTATTTCTATGAATTTTCATCACACTTTTCTTTTGATTTTTTTTTCATTAATTTTTTTTATTTATTCTTTATTGTCAATTGAATCATTCAGCCATGCATAGGTCCCGTGGGCTATCTGTTGTCGTGTTTTTTTATTTTTTTTCGTCTTTCCATTTTTTGGATTTTGTCAAATGCATATGTTCCTAATATAGACTTGACGTCCCTGGTTGTTTTGAATGTAGTTATATTTTTAAGTTCTCTTTTGAGTTACAGCTAGAATCTTGAAAACAATCTTGATTAAGAAATGTATACACATAAAATTGTATAAAAACTAGTGATTTTTTTTTCCTCTTCTATTTAGTGAAACAATCAATCAGTTCTTTTCACCAACCCATTTTCTTGCACTACGGAATAATCTGATCCATGGTCCGAAATTTTCCCATAATTCAGCTTCTTTAGTTGGATAATACGAGTTAGCTTCTTTTCTGGTTACTCTTTCTGGATGAGGCATCATTGCTAAAACTCTTCCATTTGGTGTTCTAACACCAGCAATACCATTTGGTGAACCATTTGGATTAAATGGGAATTGTTCTGTTGTTTTACCATAGTTATCAACATATCTAATTGAAACTAATCCATCTTTTTCTGTGTTGGTTAACTTATCAGCTGAGTCAAAAGATGCTCTACCTTCACCATGTGCAACAACAATTGGTAATTTGGAACCATTCATACCATTCAAGAAAACACTTGGAATTGAGTTTTCACTGACCTCTTTAACTTCAACCATACAAACTCTAGCTTCATATTGTTCACTTAAGTTTCTTTCAAATGTGGGCCAGTTTTCTGTACCTGGAATCAGTTCTTTAATTTTAGATAAAAACTGACAACCATTACAAGCACCAAATGCAAATGTGTCTTCTCTTTCATTGAAAAACCTGTAAAACTCTTTTTTAGCCCTTTCATTATAAAGAACAGATTTAGCCCAACCTGATGCAGCACCTAAAACATCACCATATGAAAAACCACCACAAGCAGCAAATCCGACGAAATCATCTAATGAGACCTTACCGGAAATAATATCAGTCATATGAACATCAACTGAAGTGAAACCTGCTTGTTCAAACGACCAAGCCATTTCTTGATGACCATTAACACCTTGTTCTCTTAAAATAGCAACTTTTGGTCTCGATGATGATAATTTGGAGATTCCTAAATCATCAGAAGTTTCAAAAGTTAATTGGTAAGATAAACCTGGATCTTGGTTATCTTCAATGGATTTGAATTCTTGATCAGCTGTGTTTGGATTATCTCTTAATCTTTGTAGTTTGTATGATGTTTCACTCCAAACTTGTTGTAAAGCAGATCTGCTGTTTTTCAAAACGACCTCGTCATTGAATGAAACTGAAATGTTTTGTTCTTTGTCAAACACTGGGGAACCAATAATTGAAATAAACTCTGGGGTGATTGAGTTTTTCTTGAAAACTGAAACAAACTCTTGGTATTTGCTTTTAGCAACTTGGAAAACAGCACCTAATTCTTCATTGAATAGTTCTGTCAATAAATCTTCCGATGATGATTTCAATTTGATGTCCAAGCCAGATCTAGAAGCAAAAGCCATTTCCAATAAGGTAACAATTAAACCACCATCTGATCTATCATGATAACTCAAAACTAAATCAGTTTGATGTAATTCAACTAAAGCGTTCAAGAATAATTTCAAAGTAGAATTGTCATGAACAGTTGGAGCTGAATTACCAACTTGATTATAAACTTGAGCCAAAGCAGAACCACCTAACGATTTTGAGACTTTTGCTGCTAAATCAACTAGAACTAAAACAGTTTCTTCGTTTGATCTCTGTAATTCTGGAGTCCAAGTCTTTGAAGTGTTTAAAACTGGTGCAAAAGCAGTAATAACTAATGACAATGGAGAAATCACTTCTTTGTCCTCCCATTTCATTTTCATAGACATTGAATCTTTTCCCACTGGGATAGAAACTCCCAAATCTGGACATAATTCTAAACCAATGGCTTGGACAGCTTCGTATAATTTAGAACCTTCACCAAGGTGAGAAGCAGCAGACATCCAGTTCGCAGAAAGCTTAACAGATTCCAAACTTTTAACGTCCGCTGCGAATAAGTTTAATAAAGATTCAGCAATACACATTTTAGCAGAGGCAGCGGCTGAAATCAATGCTAAAGTTGGTTTTTCACCTAAAGCTAAAGCTTCACCGGTTGTGATGATGGATTCACCAAATGAGGTGGCAGTAACACCAACATCAGCAACTGGAACTTGCCATGGACCAACCATTTGATCACGATCAACTAAACCAGTAACGGAACGATCACCAATAGTAATTAAGAAAGATTTCGAACCGACTGATGGTAAATGTAGAACTCTATCCAAAGCTTCAGAGACTGAAACATTTGAAAAATCATTTGGTTTCAAATTTAATGGAACAGTCGTAGCAACTCTTGAAATTTTTGGTGGTTTACCAAATAAGACAGACATTTCCAAGTCAATTGGGGTAGTGTTCAACAATCTGTCAGTTAAAATCAAACGTTCTTCACTTGTAGCATAACCAACAACAGCAAAGGGAGCTCTTTCCCTTTCACAAATTTGTTTAAAAGAATCTAAATCATCTTGGGCAACAGCTAAAACATAACGTTCTTGAGATTCGTTACACCAGATTTCCATTGGAGACATACCTGGTTCTAAACATAAAACATCTCTCAATTCAAATTTAGCACCAAGACCATTGTCATGAACTAATTCTGGTAAAGCATTAGATAAACCACCAGCACCAACATCATGAATAGATTGAATTGGGTTATTGTCACCTAAAGCAACACAGACATCAATAACTTGTTGGGCACGACGTTGCATTTCTGGGTTACCTCTTTGAACTGATGCAAAATCTAATTTAGCAGAACCTTCACCAGAGGCAACAGAAGAAGCTGCACCACCACCTAAACCAATCAACATTGATTCACCGCCTAAAACAATTAGAGCAGCACCTGGAGTAATACCATGATTTTTTAAAGCTAATTGGGGTCTGATAGCACCCATACCACCAGCAAGCATAATTGGTTTATGAAAACCTCTGATTTCTTCTTTATGTTCACCGTTTTCAACAACAGTGGTTAAGGTTCTGAAGTAACCAGTGATTGAAGGACGACCAAACTCATTGTTGAAAGCAGCTGAACCAATTGGGGCTTCAATCATAATATCTAATGGAGATGCAATATGGCCTGGTTTACCCACATCTGCTAATTCCCACGGTTGTTCGAAACCTGGAATCAATAAATCAGAAACAGAGAAACCTGCTAAACCACACTTAGATTTTGAGCCTCTACCAACGGCACCTTCATCTCTAATTTCACCACCAGAACCAGTGGCAGCACCAGCAAATGGAGAAACAGCAGTTGGATGGTTATGTGTTTCAACTTTGATTAAAGTATGAACATTTTCTTTAGTAGAAGACCAAACTTTATTTTTTGGGTTTGGTGTGTATAGATAAGCTTCTGGACCTTCAAAGACAGCAGCATTATCACTATAAGCACTGATGGTGAATTGTGGGTTTTTTTCTTCTGTATTTCTTATCATTTTAAATAAACTTAAACTTTTTTTTTCACCATCAATTTCCCAATCAGCATTGAAAATTTTATGACGACAATGTTCAGAGTTGACTTGAGCAAACATGAATAATTCAACATCAGTAGGGTTTCTTCCAATTGTTTCAACAAAAGCTTTGACCAAGTAGTCGATTTCGCTTTGATCTAATGCCAATCCCAATTCTTTGTTTGCGGTTTCCAATTTCAGTTTTGGTTCATTTGATAAGTCAACTTCAATCAAAGGTTTTGGAGTATGTAAAGCGAATAAGTCATCATGTTGAGGAGCAGTACCGATGTATAAAGATTGTGTCATTCTATCAAAAACAGATGCCAATGGAGTACCATCTTGTAAGTATTGCTCGATTGCAAAACCTTTTTGAACTGTAATCAAAAGAGCCAACCCCCTCTCAATACGTTCAACATCGTCACCAAGACCGACTACTTTAGCGATACTAGTTGCTTTGGAAGACCATGGGGAAATAGTACCTGGGCGTGGTAAGATTCTAACGATGTGAGTGTCTTGATCGGTTGGTTTAACAGAATCAGTGGTGGTGATAATTTTGACCAACTCCCTTGACAAATCGTCTCTGAGGTCAAGCTGGTTTTCATAGGTCAAAACATTAGTCAATAACGCTTTCTTTGCATCAGAAAGTACGTTTTTTAAAGCAATGTAGTGCACATGGGCAGAGCGAACAGAGGTGACAACCTCAGACTTGACTGCGGTATTGATGTCAGCAGTAAGAGTGGCAACCCTGAAGGCACTGAGGGCCTGCGGACCAGAAAGGATCAACATGTCGCTCATTTTGCGAAGAAACTGTGCTGTGCTGTGTGACTGAACTGAAGAAGAAGACTGAAGACTGAAACACTGAACTGCAGTTGACTCTTTTTTTGCTTCTAGATGAAATTAATTTCTGATTTTCTTTTTGATCGCGAATCGCGATCATCATGATTTTGAAGCAAAATTTTCTGAGTAAGCGCTGATGGCAGCGATGAGCAGTTGAACTGAAAATTTGATCAACTGTTCAAAATAAATTTTATTATTTATCTTCTATCGTAGTCACGTATAACTCATAAGTGTCAGTTAGACTCTTGAAATACTGAACTGTTTCAGAGAACAACACGGAAATCACACGATGGCTCAAGCTCCTCTCAAAGTCAAGACGAAGGTCAAGCCTAGAGCAAGAATCACCAAGAAGCAGATGAACCCAAGAGCTAACGCTCCTAAAATAATCAAGCCAAAGAACCAGAAGGTGGCTGCTATCAACAAGATAAACAAGATTGCTTCCATCACCGAGTCTACTGAAAAACTGATCTCTTCCAGAGTCGGTCATTTGGAACTACTGAAGGGAAGCAGAAGACAGATTGAGAAAGAGGCTAAAATCAAGAAACAGAAAGAAGCTGCTAAAAGCAAATAATTTTGTTTTGTTTCATAAGGGTTTGGGTTTGGATTTACATTTGTTTTACATTGATTTTATTATATGTATAACGATTTTAATATATCTATCAAATATAAAAAGTATCTATATCTACATGTAAAATAAAATCATTTCCTTCCACTTAATCCTGTGTTTTTCACAAAAACTGGAATAGCATGCTCATTTGTAGACAGCTTAATAGATCTGGTTTTTGGAATATAACGAACTGGAATGAAATAATCTAAGATCATGTTTTGCACCATTGAAAAGGCATTCGAGCTGATCCAATACAATGCAATTGCAGCTGGTGCTTGCGTTGCCACAGTCATCAAAAACACCACACCAACTCTACTGATACTAACTATGGAATCCATAACTGTTGGTCTTAATGATTTTTTGGATTTGTACTCGTTTTGCAATTGTAATATTCTGTTGTTATATTCAATATTTATTAGCGAAAAAGCTCCCACCATGATAGGAAGCACTCCATAAGGATCAGCTAATGTCAAATCTGGGAACCAAAGTGCACCTTCAGAATACAAACTTTTATCTAGAACACTGGCTGTTGAATCGATAGTTGACAATCCTTTAAAACCTGTTAAATTTCTAAATGCAAAACTCATTGCAATCCATAAAGGAATCTGAATTGCTGGTAACAAGAAGTTTTTGTATAGCTGACAATTGTTCTCTTTGAAGAGTTGTTTCTGTCTTTTTCTCTGTTCTTTTAGACTAAGTAACATGATTTGCTCAAATGATAATGACGGTGATGATTTTGAGCTAACAAACTCGTTATAACCAGACTGTTTTTTAGACTCTTGTCTAGCCAATTGTTGTTTCTGAACATTCGAGGCTAGTTTGAGTCTTAGTATTGGAGCCATTGCTGAAACTATTGGCCGAAGACTGGCTTGCTTCTGTAGTCTTTTTCTTTGTAAAATGGCAAATGGTAAGGTCCATATTGTTCTGAACGCTGTTGTGGTTAATGGAATCAGAGCCCACCAAGGTATGGAAGTGACAGCATGAAGTGAATGTAGCGATGAAGTCAATGATTCAACAATTTCTGTTGGTGAAATAAACGTTCTCTTTTGTTGCTGGAAAATTGGTCTGCTATTTTTAAGCAATGCTCTGTAAGCTTGAGGTCTAAGCATTCGTGGTTTAAATAGGTTTTGCCTCTTCTCGTGTCTCTAGTAAAAATTAGTTCAGTGAGTTTAAACCGTTTATCGTTTGATGATTTTTTTTGTGCTGAAAAAATATCGATTTTCACTACATATTTTGTATCACATATGTATACAGTCTACACTGTACACTGCACACTGCACATTGCCCATTAACATTATCAATAACATATGAAACTGCACTGTGAAATTTGTTGTGTACATAGTGAATAATGTACTTACAAAAGCATCACTTCCTGAGTAGTTTGTCTATGGAGTTCTGTGTATCGATTTTTCCAACTGAGATTTTACCGAGTTTAAATATTGAAGCCATTTCTTTGAATTGTATATTTTAGCATGCTGGTATTGATGGCATGACTAGATAGATACACACAAGGAGACAACTCAGTCCTCTACAGAACCATCTCTTGGTCTGTAGTTAGGCAACGTATCAATGATATCTTGTGGCAATCTTCCATAAACCTTCACTGCATAGAGGCCTGGCTGGTAGCTCGTTAGTCTCAACCATTTGGCAGCCCATGACTTCTCGGGGTTGCCTACAGCGATAGTGCCTTCAAATGTGGGAGAAGTGGTGGATAGACCTGTATCCAAGAGATCCACACAGTTGGGACAGCCGTCTTCTTGGAAGTCCTAAATCAAGTTAGCGAGATAGATCAAAAAGAAAAAAAGATGTTTCACCTATTATTCAGGCCGCCCAAATTGCACTCACCTTAGATGTCTGTATTATCCCACATAGCATGCATGCCCTCTTGACCGAACTCATCGCCTGTTTATCGTTTTCTGTCACTACCGTTAGAGTCTAGCTTTGTTAGAAGTTGTTGTAAATCCTGTTCGAAATAATTTAGTGCAACACATTAAATTTGGACATGGCTTTTACCCTGCTTTCCATAATTTTGAAGTCAAAATTCAAATTAAATCATGATAGCCACAGATTATAGTTAGTCGATTCACAGGCTTCGGTTCATTATCTAAAGGTATTTTTATCAATCTCTTAGCTAAGTGCCCACTGCCAACCATAACTATTTCAATATCAGTTAATGTGGGAACTAATTACTATAATTAACAATATATTAATTTAATTATTAATTAGAGTAACAAATATAATTTACTACATATAGAATCAAATCTAAATGCAAGTGATTCACCTGCCACATAATTACAAAAAAATTAAAATTAGTAGCGCACGTTAAAGATTTATATATATTAATTATGATATTAAGGCCATTGTTAATTACTAGTTACCTGTGTTTATTATAAATCATTGGCTAATATACCACCCAACCACCTGCTAGTTGTGAGCTGAGCTGTGAGTAACTGCTAGTAATTAGATAATAAGCGATTTTTTTTTTTTTTGTCATGTAACATCTATTAAGGGAGAACTAATTACTAACTATGTACACTTCTTTGGTCCACTTTCTGTTAATACCAGGAAACTCCCTCCTTCAATTTTCGGAATTTTCATTCTCCATTTATCACTTTTCAGTGTTCTTTACATTTTTCAATGTGTAAAGTCCCAATCTCAACATGAATACTTCTTG
>JAJMAV010000123.1:0-30128 GCA_030565045.1 Starmera caribaea
TTAATTAGAATTAAAAAAATAGCAAACTGAATTCCTTAAATACGTAAACAAATGAAAATTTTTCAAATATAAGATGAATTTCAAAACAAACAATATGGATTAGGTTAATTGTAAACAAAAATGACAAAAAATTTCCGAAAATAGAAGATTTCCAAAACAAGTAACGAAAAAAAAATTTACCTCGATTTTCATATCCTCACAAAACTAGTATTACATAATATATTAGAGCGATTTCTGTAAAAAAATTTATCTCCAACGTCAAAATCAGAGAAATTTGAGGACTCGCTTGAGCTTGCATGAATTGCTTATTAATATGTTACTACATATTGCATAAAGTGATGTACCTCTCCGTAGTGTAACGTTATAGCTGCAGAATATAACCTGATTTTACATTTGAAAGCTGGACTCTAATGATTTACCCGGACAATTTAAAAGTTTACCCGGTTTTTGTAAAGTTTTCGAACGTAAACAAAAGATTCAAAAACTGGATAAAAAGTTGTCCACTTTTTTAAAAACGGTCTTGCCATTAAGACTTGCTGGTCTCACTGGTCTGAAAAAAGTCCCGGAAAGACCTCTTTGCTAAAACCGTGAAATCCGAAGCTGCATCATCATGTGGCTGCTTGTCGATCAATTTTAGTCAGTTTCTTACAAATCACACAGAACTACGCAGCATGTAGCATGATTTCTAGTCCCAAAAATCTTTGGTGTTTCTCCAGTTGGAGATCCTTAACTACGTGTTTTTCAAAACTCCTGGATAAAAATTTTTTTACAGAAATCGCTCTATTAATGTTTTGTAGTAGTTTTAATTAGTAAACAAAAGCACGATCAAAATTATAAATTATCAAATTTGAAATAAACAAAACAAAAATAAAGCTCATCATCTAGCTTCTGTCGTCCCAAATGGAACAGAGTGCTGTGGATTTTACATTAATAGAGCAGTATAAAGAAAACATTGAGCCCATACGCGATGGGCGCTCAGCAGCAGCTCTCAAAGGACTGCTTTCCATGCCGCACCACCAACTCAAGGTCCAACAAAATGAAGAGCGTTTAGCCATGGAAGAGCGTTTAAAGAATTTGGAGGAACTTGATGATCCATTGCAACCTTTTCTAGATTATATCAGTTGGATTACGGATAACTTTCCTTCAGGAAGATCAGTTGAGAGTGGTTTAATCCAGGTTTTAGAAAGGTGTACTTTACAGTTTAAAGATTCTGTTTTTTACAAAAATGATCCCCGTTATCTTTCGGTATGGATGAAGTATGCTAAGTATTCAGATAATCCCAGAGACATTTTTACATTTTTGCTTAGAAAAGAGATTGGGAGAGGATTGTCTACGTTCTATGAAGAATACGCCAACTTCTTAGAGATTAATCATTTTGTTGCTCAAGCTGAAGAGGTATATCAAGAGGGAATTTTACAAAGAGCTCGTCCTCTTTCGAGACTACAGAAGAGGCATGCAGAGTTCAAGTTAAGATCACTGAAAAATTCACATCAAGACCCAGACCCCCATTCTTCAGCATTTCCAGCACGATCTGCTCTAGCTGTTAAAAGTGGAGCAGGCTCTCTGTTTCAAGATCTCGTTTTACCATCGGCTTCATCTACAAAACTGAATTCAGCTGTACGTACTATCAAGAGCAATAAGTTGAATATTTTCAAAGAGGATGACCCGGTACACTCTTCAATAAGTAATATCAAGGCCGGTGGTTGGGATGATTTTGGTTCTACCAAATTTAGAAATAAAGAGAATATATTTGAGTCCACCAGTTGGTCTGGTGAAACCATCAAGCAGAATGGAGATGTAATTCTAAAAAATCTAAATCGCAAATTTAACGTTTTCAATGATAGTGTTTTCCAAGAATACTGTGCCCCAGTTTTTAAAATAGTGGAAGTAGATGGCAAACAACCAGAAAAGATTGATATAAACTTTGATTTGCTATATCACGAAAATGAAGAATTTTGTATTCAAGAGATTTTGGCAATCAACCGGAGGATTTATGGCCTTACTACAAATGATCAAACTACACTCAACCTGGAGCATGACGAGAAACTTTCAAGCAATTTTATTTACAAAGATCGTGTTCATAATAAAAATTTTGAAAAGAATAACTATAATGATAATGATACTTTTTACATACGTATGTTCTGTGAATTGTCATTCATTTTTTGATACTAACTTTACATCAGCAAAATCGAATCTCAAAAGAAAGCACTCTCCTACAGCTACTTTTTTCACTAAAGAAGCTAAGAATGAAGTATACGAAATGTTTAATCAAAACACTCAAAAAAAGCATGATAAAGATGAAAATGAGCTAGACAACTCATTATATTACGATTACACTGAACATCTAACTCAAACAAACTTGAATAATTTGACTGAGAGGGTTTTTCAGAAAACTGAAGACATTATGAAAACTAGTAGTGCCAATTCTGATGATCACCAAATTGACTTGAACAATTTCCATAACACTGAATCTCTTGATGGTCCACCAGGTTTATCTGATTTACCATTCTCAAATCCTTTGGTAGATTTTAAGACTACTGATGAATCAACTATCGTTGATCCTTTGGATGAAACTATGAGAGATAAGATATTAAAAGCTTTGAAACCTAGAATTGAAGAATATGAAGGTCTTTTTGTTTATGATTACAGTTTAAAGCTTTGCAGTGCTTTGAGGAAATCTTTGAGTAACAAACAATCAAAATCGGTATTCATGGCATTTGCCAAAACCCAAAGTACCTATAACCTAAAATCTCTTTTGGGTCAAGGTGGATATGCATCTGTATACCTTGCAGAATCCATGAAAGGTGATTTCAAAGCTATCAAAGCTCAAAAACCATCTAGCATGTGGGAATTCTATATTCTCTATCAAATCAAAAGCCGTCTCAAAGATCATTCTATTTTGAACTCAATCATTCATGCCGAACAAATGCATTTCTATAATGATGAAAGTTTTTTAGTTTTAGAATACATTCCAAAAGGAACTGTTTTGGACATCGTGAATTTTTACAAGTCTGAGGCTAAAACTGTTGAAGAAAGTTTAGTGATTTTCTTGACTTGTGAACTTTTGAAGGTCATTGAAAAACTTCATGAAATAGGTATAATGCATGGAGATTTGAAACCAGATAACTGCATGATTAGACTTGAGCCTGGCCTTTTAGGAGCATATAGTTCGAATGGGGATAATGGGTGGAGCTCCAAAGGGATCAAACTAATTGATTTTGGAAGATCTATTGACATGACTTTGTACCCTAAGGATGTCAGATTCAAAGCATGCTGGAAAACAGATAATCAAGACTGTCCAGAAATGAAAGGTGATGGCGGCTGGACTTATGAGGCTGATTATTATGGACTTGCTAATATTATTCATACTTTATTGTATGGAAGTTTTATTGAAATTACTGAAGATAATGCAAAAGTAAATGGGAAATATAAATTGGCCAATCCAATCAAGCGATATTGGCAGCAAGACTTATGGAACCCACTATTCGATCATTTATTAAACTCAAAAAGAATAAATGGTTTATTGCCTATTACAAGTGTGTTGAAGAAACATAGAATGGAATTAGAACATTGGTTGAGTATACACTCGGTCGCCTTAATAAATTCGATCAAAAAAATAGAAGAAAATCTGAAAAAATAAACTTAACTATCTTCAACATAATTAATTGAAAATAAAAACTGAAATTATTCATTCTTTTTTAAGTTGTTATTTGTTGTAGCAGATTTTGATTTGAATGATAACAGTGATCTCAGTTTGCTTTTGAATTTTGAAATCTGAGCTTTAGGTCCAATCTCTCCCACGACTACCTCAAACTCTTCTTCTGTCACAACCCTCTTTACTAGCAAATTGAACATTGTACCAAATGCAAGTGCCATGACAGTCGATGAAAGAATAATGACGTTGTAAGGCATACTGAAATCTGGAGTTGGTAGAGTCAACAACGCTGATGATGTTCTTAATGAGTAGTGGAACGGTTGATGCACAAAAACAGCACCAGGTTCTACCGAAAATCCATGGTTGGCATCTGGTGGGTATTCTGCATACAGAAGCAATGATTTGTCAAATGAGTACGATATGACTATGTTTGACAATGGAGGTAGAACAATATCAAACTCTATCTGTGTTGGCCTTTTTCTGTCTATTTCTGAAACGTAATAAATTGATTTGATAATATCTGAAGAGCGTGCACCTTGTGTCTCTAAACTGTGTAAATATATTCTCATGAACCACGGAAATGATTCAAAATATGTCAATATGATGGTTTCATTGTGAGGATTTTTGAAAACAGTACGAGAACCTCCTTTGTCTTGTTCGTTGCCTGTAATTGATCTCGAAACAAAAATTGGTGCTTTATCAATTCTAAGTGTGTCAGAACTATTGCTAGATTGTAAATAGATATCATACTTGTCTTCCCCTAAGTCAAAGCAGTTGTTTTCGGTTCCAAAATGCTCTTCATCAATTTTAAGAAAAGCATCCCAACTCTTTGTTAGATGGGCACAGATTTGAGTTTTAGCTTGAGAAGTCAAACTTCCACCATTAATTTTACGACCAAAAACCTGAGATAATAAAATACTGATCTCTGTTGGTTCACTCAATGGAAAACACTGAAACGAATCATGTGGCTTAGATGGATCACATCTCAAATTATCACCGTAAACTGGTTTGGGTATTTGATCCACAAGTCTTCTTTTTGTCCTGTTGATGTCAACAACCATATCAATTCTTTGATCCATTTCATAGTGGCAAGAAACGTTAGAGCATTTAGTTTCAAAATCAATTGACAATTTATGCCATTGGGACTCAAAAACTCTGTGACCATCAAGAAGGCTAGACAAACCCGATTTTCCTCTTGTAGGTAAAAACTTCAAGAAAGGTGTGAGGTTCTCAGTGCACACTGGTTCCGAAGGTAAAGCTGCTCTTAATAAAAACAAGCCATTTTCAATTTCAGATAGCGAGGTATTACCATTAGGCCTGAATGAATGGTTTGGAAATGTAGTTTTAGAAGATTCGATAAAGTTCAAAGACGCGCAAAATAATCCTGAAAGTGAATTCACCAGAGTTATCCATTGTTCATAACTTTCACCTTTATTTTTTGCTTCAATTACTGCCCAAACCTCAACCCCAATACCACCAGATTTTTCACCTTTTTGTGGTAGTTGACCCCATTCTTCTGCATTCCACCACCCTTGGCCAAATCTAAGATGCAAATCTTTGGTATTCGTTATTTCTAATATATTCGCAATGGATCTTGGAAAAGCTTTGAAATGAGTACTTTCATAATTCCCTGTGTTTGTGAATTGCTCTGATTCTGAGTTGAAATCAAAAGAAAGTAATATACTATTTTTCGGTAGTGGCGTTATATCTAAGCTTTCTTTATAGGGATAAAGAACGTCCGTCTTTTTTGGATCACTGTTGTCACCAGGCTGATCCAGTGTTGGAAACGTGGCCAGGACATCCTGTGCTGATTCTGCCAGCACAATTGATATCATGGTACTGAAAACCAGCTTTTTTAACTTCATTATTGGTCTCTCTAGTTTGTTTTTTGTATTTCAGTTAAAGTAGCGCTCTTATAGTAATATACTAATTAGTGGTTTTCAATTTCTTTGGCTCAAATATTTTAATAAAGGTTCATCAAAGTCTGAATTTCCGGATTGTTAATGTGCTCGAACCTCGGAATTAGAACATTTCGTAGCCTACAATGCTACATGTAACATGTATGAGAAAACTGAAAAAATAAAAAATTCAATTTTTACAAATAATATCAAGTTTCAACAACTTCAGCATTGATTTGTGACCATAATTTATTGAAAGAAGCTTGTTGGTTGCCAAAAAAAATGACAGGTAAGTGTAAGAATATTCTACTGTATTGAAAAAACAAAAACTAACAATTTTTGAAAGAAAAACAAGTTGCATTTAAGAGGGCGTCTTTATCATCGGATGTTTCTGAAGCTAAGCGTTCTTTAGCAGGACAATATTCAGCTCCTTTGGATATTGTTCAAGATGTGATGCTCAACGATGACTTTGATCCTTTAGTTGATAATAGCCAACGTCAAAGTAAATTTGAGCGTGAATCAGATTATCAAAAAAGAAGACTACAACGAAAACTTTCCCCAGAAAGAGATACAAATATGACTGATGAACAGTTGCTAGAATTGAGACAAAAGGAAAATCGTGATTTTTTATACAGCCAACCATCAATCAATGAAGAGCAAATCACAGATGCCGATAAAGGTGACAAAACGCCCCCAAGAAGCGAAAAAAAAAGACGAATCGGCTCTGATGTTGATGACTTTGAAGATCACAAACTTGACCAATCTTCAAAAAGAGTGAGATCTGTCAATAGCAACGAACGTGAAGAACTTGACAGCATTACAAGTAATTTTGAAATGCCCTCGGAAAATAAATTGATGACCTCTTCTTTAGATTCGGCTTTAGTTACAGAAATACCAGGTGTAAAAGACTTGCAATTTTTCAAGGAACAAGACATGAAGTATTTTGGTAAACTTCTAGATAACACAGATGAGGAAGATTTGACTCAAGATGACCTCAAAGAAAGAAAGATAATGAGGTTGTTATTAAAGATCAAAAATGGGACTCCAGTTATAAGGAAAATGAGCTTGAAGCAACTCACTGAAAATGCAAGGAAGTTTGGTGCAAAGGCAATTTTCAATCAAATTTTACCTTTATTGCTAGAAAAAAGTCTAGACGATAAAGAAAGACATTTACTTGTCAAGGTTATCGACAGAGTGCTCTATAGGCTTGATGATATGATTCGCCCCTATACTCACAAAATATTGGTTGTTATATCACCGCTTTTGATTGATGATGATTATATTACTAGAAATGAAGGGCGTGAAATTATTTCAAATCTTTCAAAAGCAGCGGGTTTAGCTCATATGATTTCCACGATGAGGCCAGATATTGATCACAGCGATGAATATGTAAGGAACATTACTGCGAGAGCATTTGCAGTTGTTGCTAACGCATTAGGGCTTCCTTTGTTGCTTCCTTTTTTAAAGGCAGTGTGCTATTCAAAAAAATCTTGGGAAGCAAGACACACTGGTACCAAAATCGTTCAACAAATAGCTATCTTAGTTGGTTGTGGAGTTTTACCTCATCTTAAACAGCTAGTTTCATGTATATCCAGAGGATTGAATGATGTGCAGTTGTCAGTACGTATAATGACTGCACAGGCATTATCAGCTTTAGCAGAGGCCTCTGCCCCTTATGGGATCGAATCATTTGAGCAGATTTTAGAGCCTTTATGGAACAATATACAGAGACATAGGGGGAGGGCATTGGCCTCGTTCTTGAAAGCTGTTGGATTTTTGATTCCGCTAATGGATCCTGAGTATGCCAGTTTTTATACAAGGGAGGTTATGAGTATAGTGATTCGAGAATTCAGCTCGCCAGATGAAGAGATGCGTAAAACAGTTTTAATCGTTGTTCAGCAGTGCACCCGAACTGAGGGGATTGAGGCTGCTTTTATCAAAAGCACTGTTTTACCAGCTTTCATTAAAAAATTTTGGGTTAGAAGAATGGCTCTTGATCGTCGAAATAGTCGTTCTGTTGTTGAAACTACAGTCATATTATCGGAAAAATCCGGTGTGTCTGATATTGTGGTCAAACTACTGCCAGGTTTGAAAGATGAATCTGAACCTTTTAGAAAAATGACGCTCGAGGCAATCTATAAAATTATAACAAAACTTGGTTCTTCTGATATCACAGGTAGAAATGAGGAAATACTTATTGATGGCTCGCTTGTCGTATTTCAGGAGCAAACAGCAGATGATCCAATTGTTATGAAAGCATTTATCAGTATTATCAACTCTTTAGGTGTTAGAGCTAAGCCTTATCTTGGAGCTATAGTATCAACAATTTTACATAGATTGAAAAATAAATCTCCCGATGTGCGCCAGCAATCTGCTGATGTTCTTGGATCTATTGCCGCTGTCATTTATGAATGTGAAGATGAAGAATTATTGAATAAGCTTTCAGTGATTCTTTATGAAGCCCTAGGTGAAGTTTTCCCTGAAGTACTAGGATCAATTTTGGGTGCTTTGCGAAGCATTGCTACCGTTGTGGGTATTTCCTCAATGCAACCCCCTGTTAACCAACTCCTGCCAACTTTAACCCCAATCTTGAGAAACAGGCATGAAAAAGTTCAAGAAAATGCTATTGAACTTGTTGGTAGTATTGCAGATAGAGGGCCTGAATATGTGTCACCAAAAGAGTGGATGCGTATTTGTTTTGAGCTATTAGATATGCTCAAGAGTCCAAAAAAAAATATAAGAAGAGCAGCCAATAATGCATTTGGATACATTGCAAAAGCTGTTGGTCCTCAAGAGGTTCTAGTAACTTTATTGAATAACCTAAGAGTCCAGGAACGACAACTCAGGGTGTGTACTGCAGTTGCTATTGGGATTGTTGCAGAAACATGTTCACCATTTACAGTTCTTCCAGCTCTAATGAACGAATATAGAACACCTGAGAATAACGTACAGAATGGTGTTTTGAAGGCCATGACATTCATGTTTGAATACATAGGTGATCTTTCAGCGGATTATATATATGCCATTACACCTCTTTTAGAAGATGCATTAACTGATAGGGACCATGTTCATAGACAAACAGCTGCGACTGTTGTGAGGCACATTGCCTTGGGTTGTATTGGATATGGATCTGAGGATGCATTCATCCACTATTTGAATTTACTGATGCCAAACATTTTTGAGACATCTTCTCATGTTATCAATAGAATATTGGAAGGTATTGATGGTGTTAGAAACGCTGTTGGTTCAGGAGTCGTTCTAAATTATACGTGGAATGGTTTATTTCATCCAGCAAAAAAAGTTCGACTTCCATTTTGGAAAATTTACAATGCCACATATATTCAACAACTTGACTCAATGATTCCCTATTATCCGAAGTTAGATGATAAAACATATGCATTAGATTTATTTGATGCAATTATATAATGGTACATAGCTCAAGAATTTTTGTTTGATTCCAGCTCGTAGACTCTACTTTGTGCTGATTCTGAGTTCGAATTTGAAGATTCAGTATCTGAAGTATCAGAGTCGTAATCAGCAGAAGAATCTGATTCTTCGATATAGATTTTCTTGGCTATTTTCTGTTTGCTGTGGTTTGAATCAGCAAAAAAATCGTCTAAACTTTGTAGTTGATGTGACTTTTTAGATTCAAACGCCAACATTGGTTTGGGAAAATTATTGACTTTTTGAAAAATAGAATCCTTTTGTGAAAAATGTTTAGGGATACTTTTAACGATAATTTCATCCCTAATAGAACTTTCTGGAATCTCATCACTTGGAGACCAATCTGGTATCATGTTGTAGTCACTAACTGCTTTTTGAATTCCTAAAAGTGACAAGTCTTCGTTTTTAGTCCTCCATTCTTTCGATAATATTGAGCTTTTTAAAACAACAACTGGAGTCGGTTTGGACGCCTTCAACATCAGAGTTGCAAGCTGCGATTCCGGTGACTGAAGCAAAGCTTCAAGCATCCTTGAGCGGTCCCTGATATCATTACTGCTGTCATTGTGGCCCATCAATAATGCCATTGAAAACATTTTTTGGATAGCTCCATTGAAATCATAATTTTCCATTTTCACATCTCCTGATTCTTGCTTATAAGTTTCAATTTGATGCAAATAAACTTTAGTTGCAAGTAATATTGTTTGGTTTCGTACGGCGTCTTCTTCTAATGGCATTGTCTTCAACAGTTTTCTAAGTACATCAGGCCCAATTTTTGATTCAGATGATATGAACTCACCAACAAGCCATATGACACTTGATTTAGCCTCATCTACCAGTGTTCCATCGGTGAGCGATTTGGTAAGTTTGAGAACTGTTTTGAAATTATTCAGTTGCTCTTGTTGGGCAAGATAACGAATCATAGTTAAGCATTCATATAAAACCTCGTGTTCCAATTTCTGATTTGTAACTTGATCGACTAACCATCTAAGTATCTTTGTACTCCAATAGTGACTAATTTGGGAGCAAAGGCCTAATGCTTTGATCGCTTCAATTAAGATGCTAGAATCTTTTAATTCCAAGATTATTTGCTGCAATTCAGTGAAGACATTCTTGATATTATTCTCATTGCAAACTACTGACAGAATTCTTATTTTGAGTTTTAGTATTGTAGATCCACTTTTTGGTATAGAATAGAATCTTTTTTCGTACTGAATAAATAATGTCGGGTCATGAATAGCCATGTATAAAATATTTTCTAAAATCAATGACTGGACTTCTGCTGTTTCCGAAAGTAAAATCCTAATTAAAGATCCTGCAATCTGGCTTTCCTTGAATAGTTTTGGTGGTGCTAGATGGAAAAAAGCTCTACTCACGGCTAAAACCACATTAACTTCATTACTATGAGCCAATGGTTTGATAGACTCCAAAAAAAGCAGCAGGTCGGTGTCAAAATGGACATCATATACTGGGAATGGTATTTCATTATAAACATCAGGAATTTCAATAGAAGAACTGTTGTTTGAGCTGCAATCTATAATTAATGGCCTGTTAAAAAATCTTCTCGAATAATTTGTTAATACTTCCACTAAAGTTGATTGAGCCCAAACGTCCAAAAGTTTCAACATGGAACATAATCGACGAAAATGACCATGTATTAAATCATATTTGTCTGGGAAAATCGTTTTATATGCCAAAATTGTAGAACCTAAAACATCGGGGTCGTTATCACTGAGAAGTTTTTTCAAGAAAACTCCTAGCTCTTTTATGGATTCTTCGCCATAATTTTTGAAAATTTTTATAATTGAAATAGCAGCAGCTTTCCGAACGAGGGTTGAGCTATCAGAAATGCACTTTTTGATTCCAAGTAACACAATCGAGTAAATCGATGATACTTTGATATCAGACATGACTCTTATCGACAAAGCCCTTATCTTTTCGTTTTTATCACCAAGTGATTTCTGAATAGCATTAATGGAGAGTAAAGCAAGGTCATTTTCTCTATCAGCATATCTCATAAGGTATATGTAGACTAACTTCCTGATCCTCAAATTCGACGAAGAAACATTCTTTATAACATCCGTAAAAAATTCTGATGCATTTTCTCCCGTTGATATCAAAGAGATGACATGTTTAAGACCCTTAAGTATATCTCTGTCTGTTCTTGAGTTTAACAAATCAGATACCTCTTTTGGTAACAAATTACTGGAGGTGTCAAGAAGTTTGAGAGATGCTGCTGCTGCGGCTTGTCTAGCTGATCCAAAGATGGAAGTGAAAGTGATCAATGATTCTGCCATTTTGGTTCTGAGTTAATTTCTTGTTCAGTGTTAGAGTTGTTGAATATTATTCAGAATTCTAAATATATTTCACTAGCTTTTTCCGCTCGACTTCGTCTTCGCTCAATTTTGCAGGGTAAATTAAATTAATGGCTTCAAGCTTATCGCTTTCAGCATGAAATGCTAGACAGCATTGGGGGTGTAATTCTAAATATATATATTTCAAATACAGAACAGCTTATAGAATAGTCGACTGAAAGAATAAGTGTAGTACAAATAAGTGAGGATGATGAATCTTGATAGTGAAGCAGAGCCAAAAATGATAGCGTGTTGGATTACTAAATTCTTACATAAAATATCAACCTTTGAGGGCGATTTGCTCAAAAATGAGACAGTTATATTTTCTTAAACTTTGCCAGTAGTATCATCCAACGTGTTACTATCCTCCTGTAGAGTATTAGAAAAAGTTGTCGGGCCAATTTTGAGTAAATCTCAATTTAGCTGATTTTGCCTAACAAATTTGGCACATTTTTTTCGAAATTTTCAAAAAAATTTCTTAACTATGGGAAAAACGCGATTTTCAGCCGCCATTTTGAAGACCTTCCCAAGGGAATTCTAGGAAGCCACTACTACCAAAAGAAAGGTACCACCCAGACCTCTACAACCATGGTACTCACGTATTAAAATTCGAAAAAAGGTGATGTGCCCCTACCAACGATTGACAAAATTCAAAATTCTATATTTCTTTTTGTCGATGGTTGGTAGGGGCACACCATCTTTTCTCGAATTTTAATACATGAAAACTATCATTGGGAAGCTGTGGGTGGTACCTTTCTTCTGATGGTAGTGGCTCTCTACAATTCTCTCGGGAAGGTTTTCAAAATGGCCGTTGAAAATCGCGCTTCTCCCATAGAGAAAATATCTTGAAATTTTTTAAAAAAAAAGTGTGAATTTTGTTAGCGAAAATCAACCTTATCGCAATTTACTCAAAACCTAATGTTACATTTTCTTAAACTTTCACAGCAGTGAGATAAGAATCAAGATGTACTACTATCATCTCACAAAGTACAAAAAAAAATCGTAGAAGCCATTTTTGAGTAAATTACCTTTGAAGTTTAAAAATTTTATGTAAGAATTTAGTAATCAACGTGCTATCATTTTTGGCAATGCTTCAAAGTTCACTATCAAGAATCAAGATTCAAGATTCATCAATCATCGTCACTTATTGTACTCCACTTATTCTTTCAGTCGACTTTTCTATCTGTTCTGTATTTGAAATAACATATTTAGAATAATCCCCAATGCTGTCTAGCATATCATGCTGAAAGCCTTTAGCTTGAAGCCATTTTAAATTACCCTGCAAAATGAGTATTTTTTTTTACTAACTTTTTCCGCTCGACTTCGTCTTCGCTTCAAGTTTCAACTTTTTGAAATTTGTAGGGTAAACGCCGAACGGTATTCACGAATCACTGAATTACCTGGATTTTAGACTGCTTTATGTAATTAAATTTAAACTATAGTATAAATTTTAGATTTACTAAGATGTTGATTATGTTGAGTCTCGAATCTCGATGACTAGGTCAAGACTCAGTAGCATATTCATAGCGGTCTGTAAATTTCAACTCAGAGACCAAAATCTAAAAGTTTTACTGCCTTTACGAGGAGTCATACTTACACACTGGTGTTATTTGAACTTCAACCAGCCTGAAAACTGAAATAAGCAGTTAGCATTTTTACTTTAATATCGACTCTCGAGGTGTCAAAAACAGGAAGCGACAAAAGGATGGAAAACTACTAAAAAAAGTTTTAAAAACGTAAGTAGATATTATTGCGAACTTTTTGTACGGCGTTGAGTCTTGACTGAAAGAAATGTGTTTATTGGGTCTTGTAAACCTACTGAATCAATCATGAGCGTCATATGCAGTAATGTCTACTTCAGCCACGACACCATAACGTTACTTGTTTGATAACATTTCTTTTAACTGAATGTTTTTCAAGGAAGTCCGAAAAAGACTAAATTATATACGCTCTTCCAGTAAATTGCAAAGTTTTGTAAACTTTTGTTCTTCTTATTTTCCTGGCGTCTCAAAATATGACAAAAAAGTATGTATATGATATATGAAATTCATGTTTTTTAAAAACAACGGCCAACCAAAATATAAGTTTTCTCAAATTTTAATTTTGATTTCATCACATTTTTTAGATAATATGTAGCTTGTTGAGTTTTGGCTTTCATAATGGCCGCAGAAAACGGTGTTGAAATTTTTGAAATTTTTTTGAAAAATTAGCCTGACCAAATATAAAGATTATGCTATTGGAAAATTCAAAATTATCATTTACAACCTGAAACTAGTATTTGCGGTAGTCATATAATATATCAAAATTGTAAGAATTTCCTTAAAATGAATATAAATATTTTAGTTTAAACTTAATCAAGTATATTCAATATCAATTTTAGTTGATTATAGTGAACAGCTAGCTTTCAAAGAAGCACAAAGCAAATCTTTTAGTATGAGATTTTTTTGTCTAAGCTGTAATTAAAGCTTTTATGTTGTTCTTAGAAATAATCACAATTGAAGAATCAATTATTGTCCTTGAATGTACACAAAACATGACTGCAAGCTGTTTTTTGTAAAAAAAGCCGCAGTTTTTCATTTCCAGAATAATTCATTGTTCACTTCTTTTGCATTGTTCAATTCAAGGTAACTTACCTAATGCTGACAGTGATTGATGTTGAAACTTGAGGGTAAACATGCAATTTATTTGTAATTTCAGTAAGAAACAGTGAGAATTAAAAAAGCTTCTTTTTTTAAACTCTTAGATGTGATAATAAAGAAATTTAGGCTACGATTGGACTGTAGCACCTTATTGCTTGGAAATGGAATCCATGTTTGGACTGTAGAAATCACCTGAGATCATAGGAAACATCAGGATGCTCAAGTTTTGTGGTATGGTCTACATGTTGAGAAAATACACGTTGTAGAACAATTAAAATTTAGCAATATTTCTCTTTCATTTTATTCCTAATACTTTGTTGAACCTTTAATCTTTCTCATTCTTTAATTCTCTATCAATTTTTTCTGATCTCAAATTTTCACATCAACAACCATAGAATAACTTATTTTTGGTGCAACTTTGTAATTAAATTGAACTACGATTTTGAACGTTTATCGGTTTGAGTTTGATCATCGGTTTTGCTCATTTCATTTCTTTGTAATAATTTGTGTTTTTCTGATAATCCTTCTTTTTGTTAATCAATAACCTCACTCAAGTTTGAAGTGTTGTGTTCTAAGTGATTTCAGCTGCAATCTGATGAAGGTTAAATACTTCTCTCTAGATTCAGCTTTACTATTTCCCTATTTTTTTCGCCTTGCAATTGATGAGATGATTGCTTGTTCAAATACATTGGAAAATGAATAAAAGAATTTTTTCAATCAGTGAATAGTAGGTAATGATACTGTGTAATATAATATAGCGTCTATTTGCAATCAAACTTTCAATGATTTTAGAGGTTGTGTAGCACTTTTATCTTGTTCGTGTATATGTAGCACTTTTAATTCTTGTTCGTGTGTATCAAAGATGGCCAAAATGGTTTTTGTTTGTAATTTTGAGATATGTTAAATTCATCTTTTTCAGTTTCCTCCAAAATCTTAACACACTCAATTGGTGTAGCATTTGATGCTAAAGCTCTGGAAGAGCTCAAAAGTAAATCCACTGTTTTTTCTAGACGCGTTAGTTCTGTCAACAAAAAACAATTTATTGGCACTGGATACTGACGATGTGTATCAGTTGTGATTAACTTATGTTGTTGCTTTTTAAAACTGATTTCTGGTTTATGTAAGTCAGTGAACACTTCGTCCTGTCTCTTTCTTTTACAGTGCCCCATCTTTCTTTCTCCCTCAGTTTCAAAGTTCACACTTGTATTTTGCTAAGTTGACAAAAACGAACTTAAATTTCAGCTTTGAAAATTTCAACTTGTACGCACATACATATAAATACAAGTTCAAAAAAGGAGACATAAATATTTATCTAATTCCAATAGGTTTTTTCTACTTCTCAATTGCAATGACTGGAGCCCAGATAGAGAGAAACTCAAAAGAAAGATCTCGGTTGATAAATTTTTCAGGTGGTGTGCGCCACGAAGTGACTACCGAGGAGTCATTGAACTTTGACACAACAGCAACAGATGTTCCTACCAGAATTATTACAAATTCTATGGATTCGATGAACCCACATAGGTCAATATGGTACATTATTTTACTGAGCATAATAGTTGGTGGGCTTCAACTCTCTTGGTGCACAGAATTCAGTGAAGGCACACCTTTTCTTCTCTCATTGGGCGTGTCAAAACACACTTTAGCGTTGATTTGGATAGCTGGTCCTTTATCTGGCTCAGTGGGTCAGCCTATAATAGGAATTCTAAGTGATAACTGTCAGTACAAATTTGGTAGAAGAAGACCTTTCATTATTGGAGGGTGTATTGCAACTTCATTTTCCTTGTTTTACTTAAGTTATTCTGTTGATATAATCTCATTATTTTTTTCAAAGGATGCTGAAGATAATGAAATCAAGAAAGCTACTATTCCATTTGCAGCACTTGGTGTCTATCTTTTGGATTTTTCTATTAGTGCAATTCAGGCAGCATCAAGAGCCTTTATTGTTGATAATGTCGGATCACACCAACAACAAATTGCAAACGCAATGGCCGCCATTATGATTGGTGTTTTTAATATAATAGGGTACTTTTTGGGATCTCTGCATTTAGATAAATTAGCTCCACTATTAGGAAACAACCAGTTCAAAGTTTTATCAAATATTGCTAGTCTTACTTTAATCATTACAACAGTTACTTCCTTAATTATGATCAAAGAGAGAGATCCAACTACAGATCCCGTGATTATTTTTGAAAGGATAAAAAATGAGAATAGGTCGAGAGAATTGGGTATCGAGAATCCCACTAATCTTTTGGAAATCTTGAAAGTTCTTTATAAACAAACGACTCATAGTATGAAAAGGTTACCACCACAAGTCAGAATTGTCTGTTTTGCTCAATTTTTTGCTTGGATTGGTTATTTCCCCATGTTATTTTACACCACCACATATGTTGGTGATTTATACAAATATGAGTTTTACAAAAAAAGATCACCAGATTTACCACCTTTGACACATTCGGAATTACAACAACTTAACGAAGAAAGTGTCAGAAGAGGGTCTTTAGCATTATTATTACATTCTTTATCATCTTTTTTAGTTGACTTAATCTTACCACTTGTTTGTGTACCTCTTCAAAAAGATTCCAACAATGCGGATGAAGGTATTATTTTCATCGCAGAGAGTTTGATTTCTGGGTACATTAAAAAATTCAGAGAAAAGCTTTTTTGGTGGCTATCTGTAAGAAGATCTTGGTACCTGTCGCATGTAATATTCATTGTCTGTATGTTTTCCACTTTTTTTATAGAGTCCTCTTTGAGCGCTATTCTTATGTTTGGTGTGCTTGGTTTAACTTGGGGTAACGCATTATGGGCGCCTTTTGTTTTGATCTCAGAAGAAATTTCAAGAATAAAGGAAATTAAAACAAGAGCTAGGAAAGATGAGGCTCGTCTGGAAGTTGAAGAAGGTTATGTTTCGAGAATTAATAGAGCAGCCATCAAAAGGTTTGATGATTATGAACATGAAGCAGGCATTATTCTGGGTATTCATAATTTTTTTATTGCTGCGCCACAAGTGATTAGTTCATTGTTTAGCAGTTTTTTGTTCAAAGTATTGTCTCCCAATCATAATGATCCAGCAAAATTTGACGCCAGCTTGGGGTGGGTATATAGATTTGGTGGATTTGCAACTCTGGTTGCGTTGCACCTTAGCTTGAAAGTCAAAACAAACGAAACCCTATTGAAAGAAGAAGCTGAAATTTTTGATCCTGAGATGATTTGAATACATTATACCTTTATGACTACAGTACAAACTAAAGTAACCATTGATTATCTGATGTCTTGTAGCTGTATATTAATAATAGCGTAGCTGTTAGCACCATATTATCGATCTAGTTTAACTATCTGAGCTGCAAGCAGAGTCACCCAATCTATAGCGAGCAATCACATTCATTAATTACAATCTGCAATCTCAAAAGAAGTTAATTCGCTTAATTTCTCATTTGACATTTAAAAATCATATGTATTGGAGTTTGGTTATTTAAAAACCTCTAAAGGAACTCACTGGCGAGTTATGAAGTATATTTAATGGGTTAAACTTCGCCATCAAGCATATCAATAATCAAGTTATTTACTTTTAAACACATAGAAACCTGCAATGCTATTCTCATCAAGAGTGTTAAGAAGAACTGTTGCTAGAAACGTTTTCGGCCTACACTCGTTGAAGCTTACAGTGGGCTCTTCGGTTTTCAGTTCCAGTAATGTGTCTCCCTCCATCAGAAAAAGTTCACAGTTTGCCATTTTTAATGCTCCTCCAACTTCAAACGAAGTGATCAAGCCATTCAAGAGAACAGATGTCTTAGATTGGGATTTGTTAAGAGCTTCTTTAGTGAAGTTCACTGACAACGGCTCGTTAGATATTCCCCTGGTTATCAATGGAAAAAGAATATATGGTAAAGATACAACGAGAGAAATCATTCCACAAGTGAATCCAGCAAAACGATCACAGGAGTTGGCCAACATCACTCAGGCTACTAGAAAAGATGTCCAATCTGCCATTGAATCAGCCAAAAGTGTCAAAGAGCAATGGGAAAATACCTCTTTTGCAGATCGAGCTGCAATTTTTCTTAAAGCAGCTGAATTGATCAGCACTAAATATCGTTATGATTTATTAGCAGCCACCATGTTAGGTCAAGGAAAAAATATTTACCAAGCTGAAATTGACACAATAGCAGAATTGTCTGATTTTTTTAGATTCAATGTGAAATATGCGCAAGAGCTTTACGAATCCCAACCAACAGAGTCTAGCCTTGGTATTTGGAATAGAGCTGAGTATAGACCTTTGGAAGGTTTTGTATATGCTGTCACACCTTTCAACTTTACAGCAATTGCAGCTAATTTAGTAGGCGCACCCGCTCTTGTTGGAAACACAGTAGTTTGGAAGCCATCACAAACAGCAGCTTTGTCAAATTATTTATTATATACTATTTTAGAAGAAGCAGGTCTACCAAATGGTGTAATTAACTTTTTACCTGGTGAACCAAATCAAATCACCGATGTGGTCCTTGCACATAGAGAGTTTTCTGCCTTACATTTTACAGGTTCTACTAAAGTGTTCAAAAGCCTGTACAAAAAAATATCTGATAACGTTTCACAAGACGTTTATAGAGATTTCCCGAGAATTGTTGGTGAGACTGGTGGGAAGAACTTTCATTTAGTGCACCCGTCTGCTTCGCCCCTTCATGCTGCTTTGTCCACAATCCGTGGAGCTTTTGAGTATCAAGGCCAAAAATGTTCTGCCACATCTAGACTTTATGTGCCCAAATCATTATGGCCTGAATTTGAGACCGTTTTTAAAAGTATATTACCAACAGTTTTACCAGTAAACACATCTGCAGTTGAAGGTCTTCATGAATTTTTAGGTCCTGTTATTCATGAACAAAGCTTTGATAAACTCTCTAGTGTTATCGAATCAGCAAAAAATGACGATGAACTGGAAATTATTATTGGTGGTTCATGCGATAAATCAACTGGATATTTTGTTCAGCCTACCGTGATAAGAACTTCAAACATTGAGCACTGTTTTTTGAAAGATGAGTTTTTTGGCCCAATTCTAACAACCTATGTTTATGATGATGTAAATTATGAATTCATATTAGAAAATATTAACAAAGGTAGTTCATATGGACTAACAGGGTCAATTTTTGCGAAAGATCGTTCAGCAATTAGATTGGCTGAAGAAAAATTACGCTACGCTGCTGGTAACTTTTATATCAATGATAAGTCGACAGGAGCTGTTGTAGGTCAGCAATGGTTTGGTGGAGCAAGAGCGAGTGGAACTAATGATAAGGCAGGCTCTGGAAATCTTTTAAATAGGTTTGTTTCCATCCGTAATATCAAAGAAAACTTTCAAGAGATCACGGACTATAAGTATCCAAGTAATTACAAATAGTCTAACAATATGGTTACATGCGACATATATAAAACTGATAATTCACCAACAAACCATTTTTACACCATAGTTTACGTATGACAAGTCTAGACTTTACGACCCTACGAGTTTATAGATTACATACATGTATGTATTCAATACATATATATATTATAACTAAGTTTTTCCGCTCAGACTTCGTCTTTGAAACTAAAATTATCAAACTATAGTGAAAAGTAAGCTTTTAGTGGCTCTTCTTTACATATATAAAAAACTAGTTTTGTTCGCTCAGACTTCGTCTTCGCTCATTTTTGTAGGGTAAACTGAAATGGCTAAAAGCTTATGGATTTCAGCATGAAATGCTAGACAGCATTGGGGTGTAATTCTAAATATATATATTTCAAATACAGAACAGCTTATAGAATAGTCGACTGAAAGAATAAGTGTAGTACAATAAGTGAGGATGATGAATCTTGATAGTGAAGCAAGCTGCAGAGCCAAAAATTCAGTCAACTTTGATTACTAAACACTTACATAACAATACCAAACTTTGGAAGCGAATTATTTGACCTATTATATTGTCCCATACTTTAACCGTAGTAGCTAGTCAGTTAGTAGTATATCCATGCAAAAAATCTAAGAAAATGTTGGTTAGACTTTTCTGTAAATTGCGATAACGTTGATTTTCGCTAACAAATTTGACACTTTTTTTTCAAAAATTTCAAAAAATTTTCTTAACTATGGGAAAAACGCCATTTTTGAGAGCAATTATGAAACCCTTCCAGGATGAAATTGAGGGATTCAATACTACCACAGGAGAGCTACAGACTACAGCTATCCAACCATGGTACTCATTTACTTTTCACGCAAAAAGTCTGATGTGCCCCTACCGAGCTTCGACAAAAATAAATTTCCCAATTAATTTTCAAAGACTTCAATTTTTGAAGTTTTTCCAATTCCCAGTTTACCCGGAGGGGCGTTATTTTTATATATTATTTTTAAACACAACTCTACGTTTTCAGTTAAGCTGCCACATTGATTTGAAGTTTTTCCAATTCCCAGTTTACCCGGAGGGGCGTTATTTTTATATATTATTTTTAAACTAGTACTTTTTTCCCAATTATAAAAGTCAAGCTGGACAAACTTTTAATGGTAGAGTTGGTATTGATTTTAAAGTTCAACCTTATACTACTTTGGGAAACTTTTACAGATTTTTGCTTATTTCAACGTATTACTGCTGAACAATACAGCTAACGAAACTTTTTCTCCTGCAACAAAATGTAGATTAGTGATGATTTAGCTAAGTTTTCAGAAAAAAAAAAATTAAGAGTTTCCTAATTTGGATTTTTCAACTGACCAAAATTGACCAAAATTTGGTCAGCGACTCAGCTAGCAAATTTGAAATTCCGATCCACTGTAAGGTCCTGCAATTAAAGGCGGTAATATTTACGAGCTGAGAAAATCTTCCTGCAAGTTGAACTTTAAAAATTCCGACTCTATCTAATTGGGAAGAAAAAATTTGGTTTTTTTACAGTCATTAAATTTGTTACTAGATTTAAAAAAATTAACCAAAGGTCGCAAAAAAATTTCGCTTTGTACTATTTAAAACAACAAGATAGTTACCCTATTTTGAAGTTTTTGAAAAGTGTACATATATAATTTCGAAGTTCGAACTTGAAAATTGAAAAAAACTGTGGATGTTTAACCTGAGGTGAAACAACATAAGATGCTTTATGAACTATTGGCGATTGCACGTGTATCCAATCCACTAGAACATACTAAGGAAGCTAAACAGTATGTAACACTTTTTGTCTCAGACCTGTGATGTTGATTTTTCTTGCGTTACCTTTTTGATACTAACCTTAAATTTTAGAATTGCTAGCACTATTGGTAAACTGATTGTTAATAATCGTGGTGTTTTAAGACAGATTAAATCTCTAGGACTAGAACAGCTTCCAAAAATCATTTGTAGGGATCAAGAAAAGCATTTCCAAGGACATAGATTTTTGATACTGTTTGACTCAAGTGCTGCTGTACAGTCAGAACTATTCAGAACTATCAGAGCAGACCCCCGTGTCTTGAAAAGTGAGATTGTTAGAGTTCCTGAAAATAAATCGCTGATTCTTGGTACTTCTGTTGATAGAACAAATAACTGTATATAAATGAAGATCGCCATGTATATTATAAGTTTTAACAACAACCTACAGAAAAAAAAAAACTATTGATTAATTAGTTATTGAGTTGATTCATGTAGCAAGCTTTTGTTCAAACTCTCTATCATGAGCCATGAATTCATTCACTGGATCGATTATTGTTGATTTCGTAACAGTGACAGACCTCTGAGAATGAAACAACGGTAAATTGTACTTCAATGTACCTCTAACAATCAATTCGAATGGCGCTTTTATTATCTGTTTCCATTTATCAGAATCATTATCAATTTTATGATTATCGTCGTTATCGCTTGTTGAGTTCTGACCTGGGTGAACTAGTTTTATTTCACCTTTCGAAAAAACTGGATTTCTAGTAAAAAACCCGCCAGTGAATTCCAAAGAATTTTCCAGCGAGCTAACCGTACCAAGTAAAACGGTTTCAGAGCCGGTATCAAAATAATCAACATCATAGTCCTCGTTTGTAAATTTGGTAGCCTTCGCAAAAACATCAAGATCGACTATATTTATTTTAACACTAAAAAAACCTGGGTTAAAGGCTTGAACATAAATGTCAAACACTAATTCATCATATGACACCAATGCGTCTTGTAAAGATACAAGTTTAACGTGTTGCAAATCCTTTGTGGTGGCCAACAAAAATCCAGTAATGAAACCAAACATAAGTACCATCAGTACCAAAGTAAAAATGTACAACAGATTTTTGAATGTTTGAAATCTAGAATTTTTCTTTTTATTGAAGAAATTATGAGGAGAGTGTTGAAATTGATTTCTAGCTTTTTTTCTGCCATTTCTTGATAGCTTAGAGTTAGAATGACGAAGTTCATTTTCACGTTTAGTTAAGCTCTCAAGAGAACTATAGCCTTGTTCTAGTGGTTCAAAATTGGTATAGTTCCTTCTTACCTGATAGCCAGCAATTTTGTTTTTGATGTTCTTCTTTATACTCGAAAATCTCAATGGAGTAAGTTCATCATCTTCTTCATCCTCCTCATCTTCGTCATCGCCATCACGAAATAGACATGACGTACCATTATTTTCAATTGCTCGTTCTTCATCATAGGTATCAAAATAATCTTCAGAACCAATAAGATGAGTTGTATTCGACTGTTTATCAGTGTTGAGATTTTTAAGGTCAGACAATTTTGAGTTTGAGGGCCGTAATTTATAAAGAACGGGATTTTTGATTGTTTTTTTGGGGCCCTTGTATTTTGTAAATTCTATAGGTTTAGATGATTCAAATGGTGGCACTGATTTCAGCTTGTGCTGTTCCCCTTGATTTCCTTCTTGCTCTTCATTGTTCTCCGAGTATTGAGAGTTTGATGATTCTAGGAGCTCTTTTGTATCAACAATGGATTCATTGTATTTTTTGATAAGAGTTTCTTGAGTGGAAACAGTGGTATCTTTATTGCTGTTATTACTGATGGATTGAGAAAGCTCATCATTCTCAAAACTATTAATTTGAAAAGGTTGCCGTGACAATTCATCAAAATAATCAGTTTTTTGTTCCAAGTTGGAAGCAACCAATGGAGAAGTAGTTGAGACTAGATTTGATGACAGTAAAGGCATACTAATATTCCTTTGTGAGATCTTTCTTTGCTTAATGGGGTTTGAGAAACTTGAAACAACGGTAGGACTTTTTCCAGGTGGTAATGTATTTGAGTTACTAGCATCTGGAGCACTTTCATAAAAAAACTCCTCTTCTGAATCTGAGTCTGATGCATCTCCAACAGCATTTGCAATTCGTGCCGCAAAGATATCAACTTTTGTTGGGCCTCTGGATTGAAAGTGTCCGTCGACTGTATTCAGTTTATTTCTCATCGAACCATTTGTACTTATTACATCACTGTCATCAATGATTGTGCTGTTAGAAGGAGCAAGGTTTGAGTTATTCGTTATACTGATCTGATCCACAAATACCGAACTCTTCTTATTTTTAATAGACGAATTATTGTTTGTACCACTTGAATTTATGGTCATCTCGTTATTGATTTTGGATTTTGGAGCTGTCAATAAAGATGGATTATTTGAAGCATCAACAGTTTCCGTTTCCACAATCATGTTAGTATTTGAATTGATCTTAGCAATCTTATCTGTGGTATTTGATCTTGAATATAAGGGGGGAGTTTGCTCCTTTTTCTTAAGTGAGTTGGTACCGGACAATATGACTTTTAAATCTGTATCTTCATTTTGCGTTTGTTCATTCGGCAGTATCTGTTCAACTGTCGCTATTTTGTGATGTGTATCAAATTCTGTGACATTTCTTTCTTCATCTTCTGGATTTGTTCCATTTTGACTATCATGCCGATCTTGTTCAACGGTCTCATCATCTGGTTTGCATTGAGTAGTAGCAACTTCTTGAGATAGGTTTGCACTCAGTGAATCAATCAACATATCATGACTTGATAACTTAGTTGCAGTTCTGCCTTCTGATTGAATAGAGGAAGAACTTTTTTTCTGGCTTTCGTTGTCTGAGCTGCTCATGTTTCTCCTGCTCAAATACAAGTGCTTTCCAGTCTGGCTTCTCCAGTAAAAGATTTCTAGTTTTAAGCGAACGGGTGTATTCCAATATCAGTAGTGCTACCAATTAGTACTGCCTGCATCCAAGCGTAGATATGTTTTCCAAGGAAGTGCACGGGAATGCTTAATGGCAAGTATTCCATCCAAAGTTAAGTAATTCAGCTCTTTTAACAGAAATCTAGAATACGCCAGCAAAACTTATTTGTGCCAGCTTTGAGCTCTCTAACACCCGGACACCTTAAAAAACTATAGCTGTTTTAATTTTTCAAGAACTGATTTTCAGTTCAGTTCTAACCACTAATTGTAAATTGTCAGAATCTCGACACTTGACACTCGAAGAGCTAAACAAACACCTTTCTGCCACCATTGTCATTTTTACAATTGCATAGAAGCATTAAAATTTATGCTAGCCCATCAAGAACACAATCAAAACCAGCGGCAAGCGGCTGTTACCAGTTCAGTAGGCAACACCAATCACAACAACATTAAAAATTACGACGGAAATGATGATGTCTTCAAAGCATCTAGTCGCTTGTTTTCTTTAAAAACCAATACAAACAATCAATTTGGATACAAGGACAACGTCAAGTCAAAAAGTTTTGGATCAAATTTCTCAAACTACAACTCATTTCAAAACAGTCAAGTGGTAAATTATAACCCATCTTCAGCTTCATTACTTTCTGAAAGCAAGAGTTCTAGTGCGCATTACACATTGCTTACGTTTGATTCTTTGATTGGGTCTTTGAGTATAGGCTCAGCGTTTTCTAATAGTAAAAATGAGATTAGGTCTCCTCCAAAGTTTATTGTATACCAATCTCCCTCGTTAGTATTTGATGATATAAAACAAGACTCTTGGGATAAACAAAACCAGCAAAAAATGCTGAGTATTGAGAAAAGCACTATAGATCTTAGTTCGTTGCAGGAAAGTTTTCAACTATTACGAGAAAAAGAAAGAAGTGAAATGGAGATGAAAGGGTTGGTGGATAAAGAAGGTATGAGAAAAACTTTGGAAGATGCAATTATGTTCAAAGGTACTTGCTATGAGATGTGTCCTGTGTATGAAAGAGTGAGACGTTCGATTGAAAATGACGTTAAAAAATTTGAAAAAGATGATCAAGGTAAAATTTCTGCTAGTAAAGCTATCAAAGCTTTCTCAAGACCAGCTGCTGGTCAACCCCCTCCATTACCATCAGATGTCAGACCACCTGAAGTCTTGACCAGAACTTTGAATTATATTGTTGATGAGTTATTACCATTGCTACCTGAATCCCAGTCTTTTATTTGGGATAGAACGAGATCTATACGTCAAGATTTTACATATCAAAATTACTTTGGTCCTGAAGCTGTGGATTGTACTGAAAGGATTGTCAGAATACATATTCTAACATTGCATATTATGGCAAAATCTCGATATGAATTTTCTCAACAGCAAGAACTGGAACAAATGAACAAAGCTTTAAAATCTTTATCTGAAATGTATACAGAATATAAATCTAAAGATATTTTAGCACCAAATGAAGCTGAGTTTTGTGCGTACTACCTTTTAAGCCAACTTCGTGACCCTGAATTGGAAAGAGAAATGCAAACGTTTCCGAATGAAGTTTTTGAAGATCAAATGGTTCAGATCGCATTGTTTATTAGAGGTTTGATAAAAACGAATAAAGTTGAAAGAGGATTTCAGCCTTTTGAGAATGGCTTTCATTTCTTTATAGGGTTTTTCAAATATGTCGAGGAGGGGAAACTTCCAATGCTATTGCTATACTTGGTTGAAACACATCTGAATGAGATCAGGTTTTATTCAATTAAATCTTTGAAAATATCTTTACACCAAAAATCAAAAATCATTGAATTTGAAGTACTGAAAGAACTCCTTTTATTTAATGATGACTCTGAAGCGTTTCATTTCTTTGAGTACTACGGTTTGAAATGTTCAAAAGAAAACAGTATCATATATGTGGATTTGGGTACACTTAAGCACTCATCACATGTACTTTCAGATCAAAAACCCTTACCACAAGCTTTCATATCAAAATTTGACTCTCATTTAGGCCAGAATTTCAATTTTTTGATAAACTGTGGTAAGGACAATAATATTATTTCTGAAAAACTCCAGCGGATTGGAATTGAAAAAAGGGTACATTCAAAAGTAGAATTCAACATTCACAAAAATGATAGCTTTCAACTTTCAGCAACACCCTCATCCACTAAATTAAATGTACAACTACTTCAGCCATCTGCTTTCAACGTTGCTAATTCTTCAAAAGTATTGAATTTCAATTCATCCAATGACAACAATAGTCCAAAGTCATATCTTGAAAACAATCTCAACTTTGAGACTTCACAGTCAATAGTGTCCTTTTCGGAAAAGGAGAAAGGAAAAGGAAATGACCTTGACGATTTATTGAAGAAAAAAAATGATACATATAAACAATTTAACGAAGTTGAAGAGCAGAAAAGGAAATTGAATGGAACAGAAGTTGGACAACTAGTAAATCTTCAAAAACAACATATTCAAAATGAAAGAGCTAAAGAAAAGGCTGAGACTCAACAAGCACTTTTAATGAAAAAAAAAAATATCGAAAAAACCAGTGTCTTGCTATTTGATCAGATGCTAAAAGATAACGTTGAATCAATATTGAGTTTGATCAACGTGCCTTTTGTTAAAGAAAAGATTATCAAATTTGAGAGGAGAGATTATCTTATCAAAGCATTCAGTGAAGGATTATATCAAGCTTTTGTCGGCGAGTTGCTTTTCAAAGAATCTTTGAGTATAGTAGCAGCTAAATTCAACGAGAATCATTTGAAATTATCACTCATTAGAAAATTGAAACAAATTTGTGAACACATTCTGAAACGAGAGGAACTCAAAAAAAGAAAAAGAGATGAATTGATAGAAGTTTCAAAAAGTTTTGGTATTCCAAGGGTTATCAAAAGAAAAAGATTGAAAGGTGATTATAAATCAAGGGTTAAAACTGACATTGATTTGTGTCCTCTTAGTTTTCACAACTTAATATTTAATTTTAAGTCAGTATCATCAGAGAATTGTGAGATATTGTTATTCATTGAAAATCTAGATTTGCCTACCTCAAGATACTTGAGAAGAAAATTTCATCTTGACAAAGATATGAAAACAAACATTATTGAAAACAATTTTTCACTGACTGTTACGTGTACTGATGAAATAAGGTTAGATTTGATGGAAAACATAAATATCTTAATATTCAATTGCGATGGATCAGAAACAATCACGGAGCAAAAAGTTTCTTACAAAGAACTGATTGATGGAATAGCTCTTAATTCTAACTTTAAAATTCAAGTTTTGATAATTTATTGGGAATTTGACTCTGTTACCAAACTTTCAGAAGAAGAAATTTTGAAGGAATTTTCGGAATTCAATGTCAAGGATATTATCTTAGATATGAAATTATTGAAACTAGATGAATCATTGAGTTCAGACTCATTTCAAAAAATCATTGATGATTTAGGTCACAGTTTCTCTTTCACAGAAAGAGGAAAATTCAATCTTAAACACCTGAATAAAAATACATCCAAGTTAAATGGAACAATAAAATTTTTTGATTTACCTTCAAATGAAAACTCATTGAATATAACTGAAAAACTTCATAAAAACACAAAAGAAATGTACAGAAAATTAATGAACCATATTGAAGCATCACCCAAGGCCAAAAGGATTTCAGTTTTGCATTCAACAGTACCTAAAAAAGCTATTAACAATAAATCAAAGACCGATGCTTGCAATGAAAATAAATTAAATGTTTTCAAGCGAAATTTTGATGTTTACAGCACACCGCGTCCAAAATCGAGTAACCTTCTTCAGACTCCTTCCTTTTTCAATGAAAGCTCAAATGGAAATATATCAAATCTCTCAAGCGTCACTTTCGCCAATAATAGTTTGTCAACTCCCGTGCTAATTTTGAACAAGCCTACATACGCAGAGATTGAAAGTATTAAACAAGATACCAATTCCATAAATCTAACAACATCTGATAGAATTTCACCCGCAACAAATTTAGATCATAGAAAGGAGGACAGCGTGATCCCAAAAAATATTCTTGATTTAAGAAAATTAGCAGCCAGTGTTAGAGAAAGACATGGTAAGAGATGATATAACTTTGATCACTTTGACTACTTTGATAAAGTGTTTGAAAAAACTACTTTGTTCTCTATTTGTTTTATGTTAAATATTGATTGAAGTATTCAACTGTGGATAATTTTAGTAGAACTTCAGAACTTAACTGGCAAACTCAGGACTATTCGAAACAACAAAACTGATGTAGAAATGAAGAGTATTATTGATGTAAGCAAAGCAGAAGAAAATTAAAAGCCGGCCCAATATAAGTCATCAATGTTATCTTGGGTGTCAGTGTCAACGTTTTCTAGTTTGCGAACTTGCCAATCCATGAACCTCAAAGAGTTTTTTAAGTAACTAATTTCTCTCTCATCCCTTGACTGCTTTACTGGTAGAATGTAAAGTTTTGTAAATAATATTGGGATCATCGAGCCAGCAATAAATCCAAGTGTTCCTGAGCGCAAAGACAAGCTTTTGGTGGCGATTCCTGACATGGTTTTTAGTAGCTAGATTATTGAATCAAGTGCGAGTAGCAGATTCTAAATTTTCTTATTTATACTCTTTACTAACAAGTTCAAAAGAGTTAAGTTATGTGGTCATTAGTCAAGATGATCATGATTGAGTTACAGCAACTTTTATAATTAAATGATGTACATTAGAAATATTCGGGCAAATGTCAATTACAGTATAGTAATCTTAGCGTTTGACAACTTGCACCTTAATGCTCGAAGAAACTTGTTCACTGATCACTCAAGTTGCAAGTATGACAGTGTGATCAAATTTTACGGGTACTGTGAGTCTTGAAAGTTGAGACAGCAAATTCCTATGAAGGTAATCAGCACCATAGGAAACTCGAACCCCGGCTTATTTTTGCCTAGTTTCCTTTTTTTGTAATTTTAATGCTAATTTCTAAATTAAAATTAGTAGGAGCACGCTATCTTCTCGTGATTTTTGATACATGAGTACCATGGTTGTAGAGCTGTGAGTGGTAGCTCTCTTAAGATGGTAGTGGTTTCTCAAACTTAACACGAGAAGGCTTTCAAAAGGACGACTGAAAATCGCGTTTTTCCCTAAGCTAAAAATTTCTTTTGAAAATTTCGAAAAAAAATGTGCCAAATTTGTTAGGCAAAATCAGATTTTGCGATTTACAGAAAACTGTAACCAACAATTTCTTAGATTTTCAACATGGAGTCTGGATATACTAATAATAAATAATAAGCTAATATTGTCAGAATATGGGACAATATAATGTATCAAATCTTTTTTAAATCGATCTCAAAGCTTGAAGAATTTATGCAAGTGTTTTACTAACAACCCGCTTAAGTTTTGGCAATTCTTTCACACTTTATGGGGTATGATTCACGAACCACACCATCTTAAGTGAATTGTATTTACTTGACTATATTTTAGTAAAATATTTGTTCGTTTAGGGATTGAAATTAATTGGATGTTTAACTTTTGCTTTCCGTTTGTATTCATTAATATTTCTTCTTTTCATGTTATTTTTTTTCTTTTGATATTTCCTACTTCTTGATCTAAATTAAATCTAATCTTTTTTCCATATAATTCACTAAATCTCATGTCAATTCTTCTCTGGAATTATTATATCAAACAATTATGTGATGGAGTGCGAAACTCAGAATTAATGATAATTCCTCAAAAAATTTGACTAGAATTAGTTAGTTAATTTCTAAAATTTTGATTTTGTTTGAGATCTTCTTCATTCAACTTATTTTTGATTATTCTTGTTTCAATTAATTTCATTTTCATTATCTTTTTCGATTGTTGCTCAAGTAAATACTACCTTACTTTTAAATTGTTAATTAATGATACTGCTGTTGTAAACTGAGTAAAGTTAAAAACTTTACCTTTGTTTGTTCCAGAGTTTCTCTTACACCATCTCCTAGCTTCCTTCGTCGTGTGATTGTAGTCATAATTGCACGAATTAGGTGGTTTCTATTGATTAGTTGTTCTCTTGTTGTATCTTGTGGAGCCACAAAT
>JAJMAV010000124.1:0-29815 GCA_030565045.1 Starmera caribaea
TTCAAGAAAAACCCTTGTGGGAACGCAAAATCTTTAAAGTTCCCTCGATGAGTTGGATACAGAGCAAAAAATCTTGGTTGTTGAACTTTAGTCAATTTCCCAAAAACAATTGCACATTTTTCCAATTTAATTAAATTTTGATATAATGCACTTAATGTTCTTGTTGAACCATCATAGTTTTTCTCATCTGATGTGACAAATAACACAGGTCTAACGTTGTATTGAGGTTGAATAACTTGATCAAGATCTTTGAATCCAATTAATTTAATGAAAGTTTCATGATTTGCATCAAATTGATTTATTTTTTTCATTGTTTTATCATTTAAAACAACATAATTTGATGATCCTGCACCTCCAAGTTTAAAACCTTTAAATAATTTTGATTTTGCAGTATTTATCTCTTGGTTATGTTCATCAAAATATTTTGATTCATTGAAAACATTTTTCCTAAATTCCTGAGTTTCAAAAACTGATTTAGAACGTGATGGTGTTTCTTCTTTGAAAATTGTGAAACCACGTACCCCAACAACTAATTTTTCATGGAAAATGAAAGGAACACGGAATTGTAATCTTTTAATTTCTTTCCTTCTGAAAATTTGATCTCTTATATGTTTAATATTGATCGGATTTGTATTGGGACCGTCAAAAAAATCATCTAATTGATCATCATCTTCATTTTCATTGTCACTGCCATTTGAGTTAGCAGATGTAGTATCTAGTTCCATCAAACTTTCATATAACTGAGGTTTGAAGAACCTACTATCATTTGGAACGAAAAAAGGTTTAATGTTGATAAAATTTTCATTTAAATCTTTGAATTTTGTCTTTAATAATGAACGTTGAGTTTGATCATGATTTTCAGGTAATGGTTGATCATTATCTGTAAAGAAAAAAATCTTCTTATTGTTATAAGTTTTCTGAAAAGGTTTCTTGATTGTGAATTCAGTTTGAATCAATGATAAAACTTCCAATAATGGATTTTTAGAACTAATTGAATAGTTTGGTTTGAATCTTTGCTGTATTGGGTTATGTGGTATATCTTGATTATAAGCAGATGGTGAATTTTCATCCAATATATCTTGGATTTTCTTAATGTTTTTATAATCCAAATCAGCTAATTCAAATATCTGTTCAACACCTTCAGGTAAACCTGTTGTTGTTGTATGACTTTTGAACAAATAACACCCATAACCTGTGTTTGGCATGGTAATAATTGAGTGTGTCATTGCATCTTGTAATGCTATAAATATCAATTCTAGTTTGGTTTGATCATTAGCATCTGGTAGTAACATTGAATCAGTTAATTCGATTAGAAAAACTATTCCTTCATGATGATGGAAATTCTGTTCATCAATGTAGTTCTCGCCATCAAGTTCAAACTCTCTGCTAAAATCTTTGAAGAAGTCCATCACAGCTAGCAGACTTGATCAGCAAATGGATTGAACACTTCAATCAAAAGCACACCTTTAATATTGAATTTTGAAATATTCATAAATCTGTGCTGTTCCAACCAGAAATAAACTTATTTTTTTTTTACCCGCTTTGAATTTTCATAGAAATTTAATATCAAAAAATTGATGAAAATTCAACCAAATTTGACGACTGAGTTGTAGCCTTTGAACAAACAGAGAATCAAATAAGAAGAAAACCCAGCGATGCCATTCTACAAAGTCACTCTTAAAAGATCCATGATTGGTATGGGAGAAAAAATAGCGAGAACCGTGAAAGCAGCCGGTTTTGGTAAAAGTCATAAAATGGTTTATTTACCTATAAATCCACTTTCAGCAGGTCAAATCGCAGCAATTAAAGAATTAGTAGATGTTGAAGTTGTTGAAGAGTACAAGACCAAACAGGAGATCAGAGCTGCAAGAAAATCCAATCCAGGGTTCGAAATCCAAAAGAAACAAACAAGATTCCCACAATTACCAAAAGAATTGAAAAAAGAATTGAAAAAGGAGTTATAATAGTTGGATATTGAAATGATTCAGTGGGATGTAAATATAAATGTATAATAAGGAAATATAAACTTTCGTATAGAAGGAGAAAATAATGTTAATAGGTATGTATGTAAATCAATTTTTTGGATTCATAAATTCAAATGTAAACCCATTAGTTTGAAGCAGGTTTCTTGTATCAAAATTTTGTGCAACAGCATAATCAGGTAAATGAGATTCATCAGCAATATTGAATTCACTTTCATCAACTAATTTAACATAATCATTTTTACCCATCACTTTCCCTTCAAAACTTAGTTCCATTGTGGTATCATCTGTTGCTGACAACAATTCAGTCATTCTCCTATTTTTCTTTATGGAACTTGATACCTCGATTGGGTCTGGATCGTCTCTATTTCTTTTCAATGGAGTGGAAATATTTGTTGTGTTTAACAAGATTTTATTAAGTATTGGTGCAGGTTTTGGAGGTAGTCCGTTGTTTGGTTTTGTGATGTCAATTTCTATGGAGCCTAATTTGAATGTTCGTCTTCGCGATTGATGTTTTAGTAGGATTGCATCAACTGGATCTGGGTATGTAGTGGTATCTTCATTGTCATTGTCATTGTTATTGTTATTGTTACTGTTGTTTTCATCATCATCATCATGATTAAAACATATTGGAAAATCTGCTACCCATTTGGCAGCTGGGATGCTCTGTATATTGGGGACATCATTGAAAACGTGATTGATCTCTATATCCATACCGGTAGTTGGTAGCTGGTAGTCTAGAGATCCCAGCACTATAGGTTTGGGGAACTGACTTGTGGAAGAGATTTCCAACACTTGCTTCTTATTATTGTAGTTCTGTTGATGGTTGTTGTTGTTGTTTGTCTGTCTCGCTGGTCTCTTTGTGTTTCTAGTGAATCTCTTCATTTTGTCCTTCTAGTCTCTCAGCTCAGCTCAACTGGTTAGAAAAGTTTGTTGTTGTTTACTTTTCAAGAAATTCAACATCAAAATTGGCCGGAATTCAAATTAACTAAAACCGGAATTCATCTCGTTTAGCTTGAGAGTCGAGACAGAAAGAAGACAGAAGACATGAGTTGAAGCAGTGAAGGGCACCAGACATTCTCAGGAGTCAGTGGGAGTTAATAAGATGTACTGCCACTTCGATGATTAATTCATGCTCTTTGTTTAGGGGTAAATCTGTATAAAAAAGTGATTAATCTTGTAAATAAGCAATATCTTCATGTTCATCTCTATATTTGCTTCTTATAATCGTTTGATTTGTTAATGTATTCAAAATTCATTTTATACGTATGTATGTGTCAAGCAGACAGACGTACAGGTGAACATACACCGAGGTACGTCTACTAGTTAATAGTTATTGTCTTAATATACCAAACCAACTACGCTTATTTCCCAAAGAGGAAGTCTAGCTTACCACCATTATAAGTTCAATTCCAACCCTAACTCATTCTTGAACTGAGCTGCCGTGCATTGGAACCAAGCCTGGAAGGCTGTCTACAACACGGCATTAAGTGTCAGAATCAGAGTGGTCGCTGAGATCCTGTGGTTTCCAAGCTTGTTAGCTTGTTAGACCTACAAATGAACTTCTAGGAATCGTATATTTCTTAAGTGGTGGTAGGTGGGTGTTCAGCTCTATAATCTATTTATAATTATCGGTACTCGGCCGAGGCCAACCGGTATCGGATGACTGTGATCAGCAGATATCCGATACATCAGAGATACCCTCTCTGACAATTAAGCTGGAAAGTATTTAAAGGATGTAGCATTGTAGAAACTAAATAGAATATTATATATAGAAAGCATCGGAAATACACCAGAATTCAGCTGTCTTAGTCTCATCCTGTATCACCTATTTCTCATGTATGTAGTTTCAGTTTCAATTTCAACTCATCTCGTCACAAAATAGGGCCAGTACATACATATATAAACCACAATCTTTCGTTTAGGACCTTTCTCATTCTTTTCTACACCCCCCATCAGCATCAAATAATCATGTCTGACCTTCACCAAATGGAACTGGCTGGACACGCCAGAAGAATGGGCCATATAGAAAACTATTTTGCAGCTTTACTTCGTCAAGGTATTTACAAGTCATTTGCTGTCGTCATCAGATTCGACAACATTAAACTCTCAAGACCACTGCTTCACCATGCTGTTCATAACATCATGATCAAATACCCAATCCTGGCAACCACCGCGGTCGCTTCAGATCGTTCAGATATTTCAAAACCTCAACCTATTCATGATTATATCAAAATTTTAGATTCTGTGAAATTTAAAGATATCTTGCTTGAACTACCATCTGACTTCCATTTAAAATCAAAAGATGATCAACTCTTATATCTAAGCGAAGTTGCGATCCCATACGGTAATGGAAACCTTACTTGGAAATTAGCTATTATCGATGAATATACAGTCGCATATATTTCAAACCATTTAATGGCTGATGGTATGAATGGTGTTCATTTTGCTCAAGATTTACAAGCAGAATTTGAAACTTTTAATGATGAAGAATATAAAGATATCACCATTGATCAATTGAATGAGAAATTTGTTATCAATTATTCTTCTGAAAAGTCAACTTTACCAAAATTACCATTACCTATTGATTCAGTTGTTAATTATACACCAAGTTTCTTCTATGTCATTACTGAATTCTTATACAACTTGTTGGTTATCAAGAATTTATCTTATTCTTCAATGCAAAAAGTCAGTCTATCTGATAAACATATAATTAAATCTTTCAACATTTCAAGTGAACAAATTCAATCAATTAAAAAAAATATTGGTGGTAGATCGACATTAACTCCATATATGGAAACAGCATGGTTAAACGCTCAATATGAATTGGGAATTTTAAAAACTAGTCGTCTACAATTGTCAGATATCACAACACCAGGTAATGCAAGAAAATACATTGATTTTCAAAAATATGACATTAATCAATTTAGATATGGTGCTAATACATCAGGTTTACAAAAATTTTTCAACCCTATTAAAACTTGGACTTGGGATAATATCTCATATATGAATCAATACCTTAAATTTATGTTTGATTCAAAAAGATTTTTATTTAATCTTGGGCTATTCACTTCCAAATATCTTTATGAAAATCAAAACATTGATGCAGTGGTTCTCGAAACATTTGTTGGTCAAAATAGAACTAACTTGGCGTTTTCCAATGTTGGTAATGTTTCAAATAAATCATATGATTCAAAATTTAAAATTAAAGATATCGTTTTCACTCAAACTGGTGGTGGATTATCTTTCACATTTACATTGTCTTTAATTTCCTGTAATGATGGTGGTATGAATGTCGTTGCTTCAATGCCAGAAGGCACAATGCCAGAATCAGATTTTGAAAAATTGATTGAATTATTCAAATCTAAAATTTTACATGTTCCAAACGCTTAAATTCTAAACTAATTATTGATAGATCATAAATAAATTAATATGTGAAAGAGAACTAGATAATAAATATTTTATAGATTCACAAACTTTTTGATGAACTCGTAACTCTCAATTTAGTGAATTCTGTACCTCCTCCTTTACATGGAGGAACTTGTAACCAATTAAGTGCATCATATTCCGCCACTCCATCAATCACATGGAAAGCATATGCAAATCTTGATTTATCCGATGTGTTTAAATTAGATCTATGTAGCACAGAGTTATGAATTAAAATCAATGAACCTTTCTTACATTCAATCATCTTATAGTTTTCCTCAGTATTTGGATAATCTCCATTTGATTCATACCCTTCAACATTAATGAATCCAGTACCTCCTTCTTCCAATTTAACAAATCTTTTCTTTATTGGCGAGTTCAAATGACTCCCTGGTAAGAAACTTAAACATCCATTGTCAACGGTACAATCTTCTAAAGCAATCCAAAATCCAACTGCAGTTTGAGGTTTAGTAAATAGAAAACATCCGTCTTGATGTGTTGGAACTTCACCACCTATCTGTGGCTGTTTACATATGATCATACTTTGCAACACTCTAGGATCTTGGAAACCTAACTTAGTCACTATATCAACAGTCTTGGGATTAATGGTGTATTTCGAATAAATTTCATCTAACTCATGTAATCCATGTCCGATCTTGTTAATTGACTGTTGTTTTGGTTTAATCAATTTGTTCTGTTCATCAAAAGCATTGGGTTCTAAAAAGAAAGAGACCTTGTTCGAACTGTCCAGAAAATAGTCGTCACCAACATGGTTTTCCTTATCTGATGTCCCAGTGGTGAACTTCGTTAAAGGATGTGTTGAAATATCAAAATTGTCAATCAGATTAGTCGTGTGTTGCAGCAATTCTTGCACTTCTTGCTCATTCAAGAAACCTTCTATCAGCAAGCATCCTTCTTGTCTGAATTTCTCAACTTGTTCAGCGTTCATTGTCATGTGTCTCTTTTCTTACATACCAAGAGAGAAAAAGAGAAAATAAAGAGAGACCAAAAAAAAATATTTTGAAATTTCAGACATAAATTCCAATATTCCACTGGTGACTGAAGGCAAGATGGACTCCACTATCCGTGCGCTGCTCAAGTTTGTTGTCAGAGGATTCTATGGGAAGCAGTACGTGCTGGTGATTGATGCTGTGCTGTTGCACTCCGTTTTGTCAGAAGACGATCTGTCGCATCTGCTGGGAATTCAGAGAAAAGAACTGAGATCGCTTTGCAGCGAGCTGGTGGAGGATAGACTGCTCACAGTGCACGTGCAGAAGGAAGAGGGACCTCAACAGCGACCAATATCCCGTACCTATTACTACATTCATTTCACAGAAGCCATTGATGCTATAAAATGGAAATTACATTCTGTTGTTACTAGTATTAAGAATGAGTTCCAAACTGATTCAAATCCACAAGGGTACATATGTCCTATTTGCAAAACCAAATACTCACAATTGGACGCTGTTGCACTCTTGAATTATGAAAGAAACCAATTTTTGTGTTCATTATGTGATGAACCATTGATTGAAGATGACTCAGGTAAAATTGCTAAAGAGAATCAAATCAAATACTCAAAACTAATGAAACAATTAGAACCAATAGTGGAATATCTCAAACAGATTGATGAACAATCAGTGCCAGAAAACAATTTTGAATCCTCTTTGGAGAAAATTATTCCAGCTCAAGCAAACACTTTGGCATCATACTCTGTTACCAATAAAAACACAAGAATGTTTGATAGAAACTCATACCTTAATAACAGATCTTCTATTAATGCAGCTTCAAGATCACAAGCCACGCTACATGTTAATATTGCCACCGAGAATGATGATAACTTGCTAAAAGAACAACAAGCCTTGGAACAAGAAGAGAAAAGAAAACAAAATGCATTACCATCATGGCACGAACAGAGTACTATTGGAAGTAATAAACAATTGGGCAGACTGGATAACGATGAAGACTTTAAAATGGAAGATGATTTGGTGTCCATCAATACTGGTGTTGATAGTATGGCTGATAAATCTGATATTACAATGGCAACTGGTGGTTCAGATAAATCTCAAGAAACCAATCCAACTATGGCCACAAGTAATAGTGCAGTTCCAGCTCCACCACAAGAGCAAGATAAAGAAGCTCAAGATGCATTGGCTGCTTACTATGAACAATTAGCCAAACAACAACAAGAGGACGACGAGGAAGAAGAAGAAGAGGAGGAGGAAGAAGAAGAAGATGATGATGAATTTGATGAAGCAGAATTTGAAGATATTGAGGCTGGAGGGTCAAAACAAACAGCTCCTGTTTCATCCCCTGCAAAAGACGATAACATTGTTGAAGAATTAGAATTCTCCGATGAAGAATGAACCGTGATAAACTACAACTTGTATCATATTAATAAAAAATAATATACATTAAAATTAATAACTTTCTCTATACTTTATAGTATGACCTCTACTAGCCCTTAAAATAAACCCTCAATCTCTCCGTTTTCATCAGCTTCAACATTCATATAACCAGCATGAGTTGGTAAACCTGGAATGGTTTGAATTTCAGCTGCTAATGCATACAAATAACCTGCACCAATTGACGCTCTAATATCTCTAATTGGAAATTCAAATCCTGATGGAACACCTTTCAATTCAGCATCTTGAGACAATGAATATTGAGTTTTAGCAATACAGATTGGTAAGTTACCAAAACCTTGTTTCTTATAAAGTTCAATTTTTTTGGCAGCTTCTTCAGAAACTTTAATGTTTGCACCATTGTACAATTTGGTGACAATTGAAGTTAATTTATCTTCAACTGATTCATTAACATCATATAAAAACTTGAATTGAGAATGATCACTCTTAGCGACAGATTTAACAACGGCTTCTGCTAATTTAACAGAACCTTTACCACCTTCAGCCCAATGATTACTTTCAACTGCATCAGTTGCACCAGCTTCTTTGGCCAATTTTTTAACCAACTCTAATTCAGCAGGAGTATCATGTTTGAATTGATTGATGGCAACAACAACATTAATACCAAATTGTTTAACATTAGCAATTTGTTTCTTTAAATTCTCACAACCTTTAGCAACTAACTCCAAATCTTCTTTCAAATAAGCATCTGGTAATGCTTGACCTGGTTTGACATTTGGTGCACCACCATGTAGTTTCAATGCTCTCACAGTGGCGACTAAAACAACGGTATCTGGAATCAATCCAGATGAACGACATTTAATATTTAAAAATCTTTCACCACCCATTGTAAAATCAAACCCTGCTTCAGTAACAACAAAACCTTTTGGTGAATCTTCATTTTCAGATCCAACTAATTTCAAAGCTAATTTATCCGCAATAACACTTGATGAACCAATGGAAATATTAGCAAATGGACCAGCATGGATTAAAACTGGTGAACCTTCTAAAGTTTGCATTAAAGTTGGTTTGATGGCATCTTTCAACATAGCAGTAATTGCACCAGCAGCACCAATATCATCAACAGTGATTGGTTCATTATCATAATTTGAACCAATAACGATTCTTGAAACTCTAGCTTGTAAATCATGTAAATCATTTGATAATGCTAAAATTGCCATCAATTCTGATGCCACGGTAATATCGAACCCGGTTTTTCTAGTGATACCTTTTTCTGTTGGAGCTTCACCAATGGTTATTCCACGTAAAAGTCTATCATTAATATCAACAACTCTTTTGATAGTGATTGTATCTGGGTTAATGTTCAATTTAGCAAACTTTTTAATTTCATCAAGAGTTAATTCATTTGGATCAGTTTTATCAATTCCTAACTTTGCTAATCTTCTTAACATTGAATTGGTAAATTTTCTAACACCACCTTTAACAGGAACCAATCTTTTGTAAAAAGTTTCAACGTTTTTTTGAGTAACTTCATGGAAAATTCTTGTATCAATTGCAGCAGCCAATAAATTGTTTGCTGCACCAATAGCGTGAATATCACCAGTCAAATGCATATTGAATTCATCCATTGGAATGACTTGAGCATAACCACCTCCAGCAGCACCACCTTTAACACCAAAAGTTGGACCCATAGAAGGTTGTCTGACATTAGCAATAGCTGGAATATTTAAATGTGCTGATAATGCTTGAACCAAACCCATAGTAGTTGTAGATTTACCTTCACCTAATGGAGTTGGTGTAATACCTGCAACCAAAACGTAGTTACCATTTTTTCTTGATTTGATACGATCTAAAGTATTCAAATTAATTTTAGCTTTATAATGACCAAATAATTCAATTTCTTGTTCTCTTAATTTCAATTCATGAGCAACGTCTTTAATCAATTTTGGGGTTTGATTTTTAGAAATTTCAATATCAGATGGAACTGGATTTTTCAAAACTAATGGATTTGGTGTAAAACTTGGTAGAGTGTGATGATGTTTTAATTGTCTCTCAGCACCTAACAGGACATTGTTGACAAGCATGGCAACAGTCATTGGACCAACACCACCTGGAACTGGGGTAATAAAAGAAGTCTTATTTTTACAACTTTCAAAATCAACATCACCAACCAATTTTAAACCAGATTTTTTAGTTGAATCTGGAATATAATTGATACCAACATCAATAACAACGGCACCTTCTTTCAACCATTCACCTTTAACAAAATTTGGTTTACCAATAGCAGCAATAACAACATCAGCAGTTGACAAAATTTTATCTAAATTTTGAGTTCTTGAATGACAGATAGTAACAGTGGCATTTTTTTTCTGTAAAAGTGAAGCAACTGGGATACCAACAATGTCAGATCTTCCCAAAACAACAGCGTTTTTACCATTTAAATCAATCCCTGATTCTTCTAATAATCTAATACAACCATTTGGAGTACATGGAATAAATTTTGGTTCACCACCTTTTTTAGTCAATTCACCAATATTATAACGACCAAAACCATCAACGTCTTTATCTGCACTGACTGCATTGGTGATTTCTGGTTCATTCAAATGTTTTGGTAATGGTAGTTGAATTAATAACCCATGAATCGAGTCATCGTTATTAATAGCATTAATTTTAGCTAATAATTCAACTTGACTGATATTTTCATCAAATTTTTCAATGGTACAGTCCACACCTGATTCTTTTGAAGCTTTCAGTTTCATTTTAACATAAGTGGATGAATCTGGTCTATCACCAACTTGGATGATTTTCAAAGCTGGTTTAAAACCTGGATATTTTTGTTGGATATTTGAGATTTTGGTGAATGCATCTTTTCTGATAGTTTTAGCTAGATCTAAGCCAGACAGTGTGGTGAAAAACCTGGCTCTAATGGCTGCTTTATGTTTCCAGCTGGCTAAAAACATTTTGGGCTCAACTGGTGTGGTGTTTAAATCTTCTGTAGCAGGCAAAGCTTCAACTCATCAAACAGTGTGAAAGTTGTCAACCCAAAAAAAAAATAAAAAAAAATTGACAGCATAACAATGTTGCGTAAACCAGGCGATGAGCTTCTTACTTTACTTACCACTAGGTGCAGGCTACAGTTTAACGCTAGAAAGCAATGAATTATAATATACATGAACAAAACTACACACTGATTGTCTTCCAGATGTTCATACCATCGGTACCAGTACTCACCAACGCACCTGGTATTTGTCTATGCCATTGAACATCCTTAACATCTTTTTGCCAGTGAACGAATAATAATTGAGGTGGGATTTCCTCCAATTCTTTAGTGTCTGATTTCTGTTGTTTAATTTCTTCATCATCAGCCTCAACAGATAAATCCCATAATGTGACTGTGTTATCTTCTGAACTGACAGCAATGATTGATTCATCCAATGGGTTAAAACTGATTGAAGTGATTGCACTTTTATGGAAATCATATTGTGCGACTGGAGATGGTTGATTACCTGGTTTGAAATTACGTAGATCCCAAATACCCCATTTACCATCATCATCACCACTTGCTAATAAATAATTAATTTTTTCAGACCATGAAATAACGTTGATATCAGTTTTGGAACCAACAATGGAAATAGCAGGTTTATGTTTTTTAGATCTTGTATCCCATATTCTCAAGTATCCATCTGTTCCTGCGGTAGCGAAAACGGTTTGTTCAGCTTTAGACCATTGAATATCTTCAATAGATTCGTTATTATCAACAGTGAATGGAGTTTTATCAGTGACCCAACTTGAACTTGTTCTATTAGTTAAAAACACTCTACCTGAACAATCACCTGATAATAATGACCCGGTATTTATCAATGGAGACCAGTCTAAACCGTAACCTTCAACGTTACCATGTGTCTTAACAGTGTAAATTGGTTTTTTAGCAGTTTTTGGAATGGTGTAACCTGGAGAATCAAATGCTTTAAATTGTGAACTTAAATCATAAATGTAAACTTCACCGTTTTCACTTGAAGTTGCAGTAAAATATTCACCTGTTGTGGCAGCATGTGGTGACACTCTTAATCTGTTTGTGGTGTCTCTTAGTGGTAAAGTTTCACTTTCCATAACTGGGTCTGCATCATAAGAATCATCTTCATCTTCATCATCGTCATTTTCTTCCTCATCGTCTTTAAGCAAAGTTTTAGCCAATTGACTTAATTTCAAGACTAATAATTCATTATCTTTTTTCTTTGAAGCCTGGGTAGCGGTTGCAACATACACAGTTGCAGGATAATTTCTTCTCTCTGAGCCTAATTGATCTGGTAAAATATCCAAAGTTAAACATGGCCATGGTAAATTGACGTTATGAAGCATTTCGTAAACAGAAGGATCTGCTTCAAGAACTTCATCTGGTCCCAAAGGTCTTGATTTATGAGGTAGATATAAAGTAGATTGGTCTTGCTTTTGAGCTTCAGTAGCTTCATTGATTTCTTCAATCTTGACATCTTCTTCCACAATCTTCACAGCGTCTTCACCTTCACCTTCCCCGTCTGAATCAATTTCAATAATCTCACCATCACTTTCAAACTCATCACTGTATGGATCTTCAAACTCTCCCATGTCCAGGTCATTGTTTTCTGTCTCTATCTCAGTGACCGAGGTGTTTGGCCCACTGGTTCCTTCTGTCTTTGAGGCAGTGTTTCTCTCCTGCTCTGTGCTCTCAGCTGTTCTCTTCGACATCTTCGTCTTCTCCTGGCTGCTGGCTGCTCAAACTTGAAACTTCACACCATTCGAATAAAAAAAAAAAAAATATTACAGAAAAAAAAAATTTATAGCTTGATGAGGTTACCCTGGCTGATATTTTAGTCAAAGAACTGATGTTTTAATGTTTTAAATAAGGTTAATTGAGCAGTTTGAAAGGATATCTGTAACAGTTTTGGTAATTGAGTACCACTGTACTAGTTCACTGTTTTTTGGTATGTAAAATCCACCGTTTTACCACCAAAATTCTTCAAATTAATTTCTTTTCTTCACCAAAAAAATCAAACCAAAAATGCTGGCTGAAAATGAATTCGAATTCAAAATTAAAACGTAAACAACTCGAGAAATTCTTGATAGCTCATTAGTGTATTCAATCCAATCCAACTCAAATCCAATCATCAATGTCATACGCACCGAAACAGCAGACAAACTTGCAAGACAGAACAACAGAGTTCCAGCAGTGCGTCAACCGTTTCAAGAAATCCATTAAAACACAGAACAATGGAGCTATACAACACCAAAATCAGAATCAGAATCCACAGATTAAGAAATCAGAATTCCAGTTAAGAGCTTCTAAAATTGCACACGATATATCACACACTTCAGAGCTGTTGGGGAAATTAGCAATACTAGCGAAAAAGAAACCCATCTTTGATGATAAACCAGTAGAGATTTCAGAATTGACATATATCATTAAACAAGATATTGTTAAAATTGAGAAAAATTTGAAAAATTTACAAGATTATATTAAGACAGGTGTTGATACAAACTCTAATGAAGAATTGAAGACTAATTCTAAAAATATTGTTCAATTATTAAACACCAAGATGAAAAATGTTAGTGGGAATTTTAAAGAAGTGCTAGAATTAAGACAAAAAACTGAATTGGAGAATAAATCAAGAAAGGAGAAATTCTTCAACACTTTACAAAATAATGGAACAGGACCAACAAAATTACCATCATTACAACAAGCAGCATCAGATAATCCATTCCTGATGGAATTAAATGGGAATGGAACAAACAACAGTAGTGCAAATAATGAATTTAATGAAAGATTATTATCATTACCACAAGATCAACAATTACAATTATTAGAAGAACAACAAACAGAATATTTACAAGATAGAAATTTAGCAGTGGAAACTATTGAAAGTACGATTAATGAAGTTGGGAATTTGTTTCAACAATTGGCAACAATGGTTAATGAACAATCTGAAGTTATTCAAAGAATTGATAATAACGTGGAAGAAATTGATTTGAATATCACTGGAGCTCAAAGAGAATTATTGAAATATTTCAATAATATAAGTAATAATAGATGGATGTTTTTAAAAATTTTTGGAATTTTGATCATATTTTTCTTGATTTGGGTTTTAGTTAATTAGATCTAGTTGATATGCTACTACAGTTGACTATATATATTTGAAAAAAAAAAGAAAAAAGAATTCATAAACGGGAATTAAATAACTTGAAAATCATGATGCGCGCAATAAACTAATATTATATAAAAGAAAGGGATGAAACACAATGAAATGGAATTGATACTAAGGGGATTTGATAATTGTAATAACACAGTATACCTTTTCAGTGCTGTAGTGTAATGTAGTGTAGTGTAATGAAAAAAGAAAAAATTATAATCCCATTTCAGCTTGTAAAGCTTTCAAAGCCTTTTCATCCTCATCTTCTTCTTCATCGTCTTCTTGTTCAGTAGTTTGTCCAAGAATACTTGTATTTGGAGCATCTGGCAAATTGAATTGTTGTTGTGGAACAGCCTGTTTCTGTTTAGTGTTAGCTTGCTGCTGTTGTTTATTCTCTAATTGTTCTTGTTGTAATAACTCTAATTCATCTTCTAGTTCATCTTCATCGATATTATCGACTGGATAAGCTCTTGAAATAGCATCGCTGATTTCTTCACCCAACTCTGCCTGTTCTCTGATCTCGTCCATGGTTTCATCCACTTTATCAACAGTGATACCTCCGTGTATTTGTTTCATAGCTTTTGCTCCTTGTTTCATTGCCTTCATAGTTTCCAGATTCAAGTTTGCACTTTCAATGGAATGCAATTGACTCTCCAAGGCGTCTATTTGCGCAGTGATCTTGTCAGCTTGGTTCTCAAACAGTTTCTTACGCTTCAATGCATTCTTAGCTTTAGCCTTGTCGCTGGTGATGTATTTCCTTGCTAATGAATCTTGTTCCTCCATTTGAGTGTAAAGATGGTTCTGTTTCTTGGTCAACATGTTGATCTGTTCCCGGAGACTGATGATGGCCTTCTTAGGCGCTTCTTTGCTGTTGGCACTCGCACCACCAAACAGATACGACCACATTCTTGTTTCACTTCTTATTCTCTGTTTCTTTCACTTCTTGTGTTGTTGTTGTCTAAATTTATTCCTTGAAATTTGGAATTCTGAGAATTTTGAGCAAAAAAATTTCGCAAAAAGTGGCAAATTGCCGTTTTGGGACAAATAAAAAACATTTTAACAAAAACGGAAATTGTGGCGAAAAATTGTGTTTTTTTTTTCTTTTTTTTCGCATTTTTGAAAATTTTGAGTGAAAAATTTGGATTTTATTTAAATATCAGTCAAAATTATTTATTTATTAGAATGATCAGAAGACACACAGAAAGAAGGATGCTGAGGGCGCTGGGAAGAAGCAGTTGTACAAGCAGCTGTAGCAGCTGTAATAGCAGGACTGCCAGAGTGGCTTACGTCAGAAGCATATCTTCAGGACCAGTGCTAGGAAGTGTTCCTCATTCACAACACACACATTCATCCATTGCAAGCGATGCTCATGCTCAGCCAGCCGGTTTAATTGGTGCCAATTGGTCGCAAAGATACACTGACAGAGCAAACACAATAGTCAGTGCCGCAGATCTGTTTGCTGGTCGCTCGTTCGGACAGACTTATTCCAAAGAAACTAAAAGATTATGGTCATTACTAGATGTATGTTTGACTTCAAAAGATTTTAGTAAATCAAAAGACATTTTACAAGCTTTATACATAAGTTCCAAATACGATAATTTTGAACTCATTGACGATTTGAATAAATATTTGAAAACTTTAGCAGAAACAGAGATATCTTTAGATAAATTAGACGAACTTGTTAAAAATTGGGAAACAAAATATCAAGTCAAACCAAATTCAACTACAAAGGCAATCTTGATAAATAAAGCAATTGATTCGAATCAGCCATACACTAAATACTTACCAGATTTAACGGAAAAGGAAGAAATAGTGGCAATCATGAATCATATCGATATTTTTGGTGTTGTTAATCTAAAATTGCTAATTAATCAATTGGAAATCCCTTCTGCTTTGATCAATGATACTTTCCAAGACTTGATCAATCAAGCTGACACCACTGCTGTGGAATCTGCATCTTCTACTGAATCACCTTCACTTGAAGCCACCACTGACAAACAACAGGAGCTTCAAGTTGATCTCAACCAACCTATTGAATCTTTAAATAGAGGTGCAGAAAGTTTGAACCCTGTTCAATCTTTTGGTATACAGGCAATGAGACATGCTTTAAATGGGCTTAATCCACAATCATCATTTCAATTCTTACAATCATTAATCACAAAAGAAGACTACTCTGCTCAAAGTAAAAAAATTTTCAGTGATCAGATCAATAATTCATACGTTGATTTTTTCGTCATCATCAAATCAATTCCAGAACAAGATAAAGATTTATTTAATAAAGATTTGGATTCTTTCAATAAAAAAAGACAACTAGATCTAGAGAAAAATGCTCTTAAAGTTTCCCAAGAAAGATGGAAACATGATTACGAACAATTGTCAGCAAGAGGTGAATTAAACCTAGATAAACATTTAAACGCAAGAATTTGGCATTGGGCAAAACAAATGATACCATTAGTTGAAGAAGAAATTTCCAAATGTAAAGAACTAGAGGAAAACCCAGATTATTTACCAACTGATCCAATCGAAAAATCTAAACATAAATTAAGAAAATCTTATGCTCCATATGTTGCTTCATTAAACAGTGAACATGCTTCAACTGTAACAATTTTACAAATATTGAAATTTATGAATGGGTTAGGTAATAAATCAGGTACTGTCAAATCAACAAAGGCAATGATTTCAATTGGGAAAGCTTTAGAAGATCATTTAAGAATAGAAGGTTTACAAAAAGCGGAACAAAGTTTCAAAAAATCTTTGAAATTAAATAACGGAAATAATGAAAAATATAAAGAATTCGTGGAAGCTTATAAAATGAATAGATCCATTGTTTATTCAAATCATGAATGGCCAACTGATGTGAAGGCAACTGTGGGATCCGTTTTAATTTCCATCTTAATCAGCGTTGCTAAAATCACAGTTAAGGCTAATAATCCAACAAATGATTCTGTTCTTAGAGCTCAAGCTCCTGCTTTCTATCATACTTATGAATATGTTGGTGGTAGTAGAATTGGTTTAATTAAAGGTCATAAAGCTCTGTTATCTTTAATCTCAAAGGATGAATTATCTGGTGTCATTCAATCTCAACTACTACCAATGTTAATTAAACCTCGTGAGTGGTCAACTTGGAATGATGGTGGTTATTTAAGTTCACAATCTTTAATCATTAGAACAAAAGATAGTCCTGAACAATTAGCTTATATTAAAGCTTCAAAGAATAATTTAGATTCAATTTATAAAGGTTTGAACATTTTAGGTGAAACTTCATGGTCTGTAAACAGAAAAGTTTTAAACGTTATGACCCATTTTTGGAACACTGGTGAAAAATTCTTGGAAATCCCACCTGATAGAGATGAATTTGTTCCACCTCCAAGACCCGCAAAAGGTTCAGAACCTTCATTGTTTTTCGATTGGAAGGAAAAATTAAAACGTTTGAAAAATGAATATTCAGGAGATAAGTCTGTTAGATGTGATGTCAATTATAAATTGGAAATTGCAAGAGCTTACTTGGGAGAAAAATTTTATTTGCCTCATAGTTTGGATTTTAGAGGAAGAGCGTATCCAATAACTCCAATCTTCAATCATATGGGTAATGATTTGGTTAGATCTTTAGTTATCTTTTGGGAAGGTAAAAAATTAGGTCCAAATGGGTTATATTGGTTGAAAATTCATTTTGCTAATGTTTATGGTATTGATAAAGCTCCATTGGCAGATAGAGCGAAATTTGCTGATGACAATATCGATAAGATTCGTCAAGTTGCTGAAGATCCAATTAAAAACCTTGAATTTTGGACTGCTGCTGATAAACCATGGCAAGCATTGGGAACAATTTTTGAATTGAATGAAGCTATGAAATTAGAAAACCCAGAAGAATATGTTTGTCATCAACCTGTTCATCAAGATGGTACTTGTAATGGGTTACAACATTATGCTGCGTTAGGTGGTGATATTGAAGGTGCTGGTCAAGTTAATTTGATTCCTGCTGAAAGACCTTCTGATATTTATACACATGTTGCTAATTTAGTTAAAGAGAAACTGAAAGTTGAAGCTGCTCAAGGTGATGAACGTGCTGTAACGTTATTACCATTAGTGAAAAGAAAAGTCGTTAAACAAACAGTCATGACTAATGTTTATGGTGTTACATTTATTGGAGCAAGTCGTCAAATTGAAAAACAACTGTCAAGTGAATTAGGTGCAGATGCTTTATCTCATAGTATCTATTTAGCTCGTCTTGTCTTTGCAGCTGTTAGAGAATTATTCACAGGTGCTCATTTAATTCAAGATTGGTTAGGAGAAAGTGCCAAATTAATTACAAAATCTTATAATCTTCAAGCTCAACAAGTTAGATCAAAAGGTAGAGAAATTGTTCCAAAGATGTCAAGTGTTATTTGGACAACACCATTAAATTTACCAGTTGTTCAACCATATAGATCAGTTTCAGTTAAAACCATTCAAACTTCATTACAAACATTAACAATTGTTGATCCAACTGAAATCAATCAAGTCAGCTCGGCTAAACAAATGGCTGCATTCCCACCAAATTATATTCATTCTTTAGATGCATCACATATGTTATTAAGTGCAATTTCATCACATGATCAAGGTTTAGTGTTTGCAGCTGTTCATGATTCATTTTGGACCCATGCCTGTGATGTTGATCGTTTGAATGTTATTATTAGAGAAGAATTCGTTAGATTACATAAAGGAAATCTTGTTGAGAATTTAAGAGATGAATTTGTTGAACGTTATAAAGATCATGTTGTTATTGTTAAGATTCCTTTCAAATCTGAAGAAGCGATTAAAATTAGAGCATTAAGAAAAAAATTGAGTATGAAATTAGGAAGAGCTTGTACCTTGGGTGATGAAATTAATGAAGAAAGAACTAGAAGAGAATTATTAAGAAGTTCAGATCCTGAAAAAGTTCTTCAAGGTCAACAAATGATGACCACTGTTCGTTTAATGGAAGAATATCAAGATCTTCATAAAGTTGTTGAACAAGTTAAGAAGGAAGAAGCTCAATCAGCATCATCATCATCAATTGATTCAGATGAACATAAAGATGAATTAGACCTTGAAGTTGATCCAGAATCAGATGAACACAATGTTCCTGAAGTTGGAGAAGATGAAGAACAATCAGTTCAACTATCCAATAAAGCTGAAACAGAATCAAAAGAAAATGAAAATATTTATGATTCAAGCAAGAATGTTAAGTTTACTAAAGCTTTAGTTCCAGTTGTTTTCCCACCAATTCCACCAAAGGGTGAGTTTGATGTTTCTCTTGTGAAAGACAGTGTGTATTTCTTTTCCTGATTGAATTGAATTGAAGTTGGGAGGGATCTTATTATAACTAGCATTAAACAAAAAAAAAAAAAAAAAAATTAAAAAAACATACAAAACTGTTACTATTAAAGGGGTGTTACTTGTAAATACTTAAAAGGGAGGCATTGGTTTTAGAAAACGATAATGAAATTATTATTATGTATATAAATCTGGTTTTTAATATATTTTGAATTAAATTTAAATCACTATATTTAGTAGATCATGTAAATTGAAAATCAAAATGTTGTTTATTTTTCTATTACTACTATACGTCTTAACTAAAAAATTGTTTCTGTTAAATAATTTTACCTTGTTGTTGTAAATTCTCAATCAATGGGACTAAAGGTTCTAATTCAACTGGATCAATCAAATCGAATTCTTTAACAAAAGAAATAAAATGTGAAAAAAATGAGTTCCAATGAGCTTCTAAGGATAAATGAACTATTTTATCAAAATGATTATGATAAATATGAGCAAAAATTCTAAACATTTGTCTTGAAATATTTCTAATAATGTTCATAAAATTTACCGGGAATGGGACTCCAGTTTTAGTTGGGAATAAAGTTTGATCTGATAATTTTATACTGATCCAATTTAATACATATTCAATGTATTGATTTGCAGGTAGTTGAATTGATTTATTATTTTGATCGATCCAAAGATAATCTGTATTTGGACCTGCATTCATTGTTGGATATAATTCTGGTTTTACGTATTCTGCAATGATTCCATAGAACTGGTTCAGATTATTGTATAGCTCAAAGATGTTTAGTGCAATCCATTCGTTTTGGTTGACATATTTTGGCAGTTGGATGATTGTTTTGAAAGAACCTTTAACTAAAGCGGTTTTAACAAATGGATCGCAAAGAAACAGCGGAAGGTGTTGTTGAGCTTGCTTTTGTGATGATTCAGCTTGTTGTTGTTGTTGCTGGTACTGTAACTGCTGCTGCTGTTGTAATTGCTGTTGTTGTAATTGTTGCTGTTGAAGCTGTTGTTGTAACTGCTGTTGCTGTTGAAGCTGTTGTTGTTGTTGGTAATGTTGTTGTATCTGCTGTTGTTGGTGCTGTATTTTCTGTGCGTTCTTTGTCGGCGATGTGGTCTTCTTCAGTGACAAGTTAGAGCTGTTGTTGCTGGAATAAATAGAGCTGGGATCTTTCTGTTTATTCTTCTTGGATGTTCTTCCAAATCCTCTGTGAAAAAAAAGAGTTAGTTATTGTGTCATGCTACATTCGTTACTGAAATACCCACCTTATAGAGCTGAAGAACGACATTGTTTTGAGTGTCTTCTTCTTCGTTGTTTTGCTTCGATTTGTTTTGATCCAGAACTCAAAATTTCAGAAATTATTTTGATTTGGAAAGCTGGGAAAATCAGGTTTACCCGGCCGACGATTATCTTTTGTATGTAAATAAATTATTCATTTGACTATAATATTGAATCAAACGAAGAAGAAGAAGCAGAAATAGAGAAGAAATGGAGCAGACAGACAGCGAGGGAGAACAGCAACTGAGCAGGAAAAGAACCAGGACTTTCAGAGCATGCGACAGATGCAGGACACGGAAAGTGAAATGTGATGGTGAACAGCCCTGTGTGAGTTGTAAGACTGCAAAAGTGTGTGAGTGTCACTACACTTTTGTTGAGAAGAAGCGGGTGCATCCAAAGAAAGTCAAGACTAGTGAAACAATGCATTCAGTGGAGGACAGAATTTCCAAAATGGAGTCGCTACTACAAGTTCTGGTGGAGAAATTAAACAATGATAATAGCAGTAATAATATTACGGCTAGTAATAATAATAATATTATCAACAATCAACAAAATAATAGAATGAGCAATGGCTCTACACCAGAGAGCAACCAGTCGACATTATCACAAAATAATGGTGCCGAGCCCGTGCCATCAGTGATCAATTCCACTACTGCAAAAGAAGCACCAGAAAAATATTTGGGTCCTCAATCATCAATTTCAGTTTTAAGTCCAAAGGGTTTATTTTGGTTGGCTAAAGAGACTGGGGATCCTTCAATATTACCACATTTCAAATCAATGTTGGTCACGGCAAGCTCTGTGATGAGACGGAGGCTGGATATCTGGACCGACATAATAACTCCAGATAAAATTGCACCATTGCCTTCAAAACCTTTAATGTTGGTATTACTAGATTCATATTTTGCAGAAATTAACCATGTTTCGTTACTATTAACTGAAAAGGAGATAACAGACTTGTTCAATACTTACTATGAAATTGAAGCTGGAAGATCTAATAAAACTTTAACTAACGCAGATTTATTGATCATCAATTCTATAGTGGTCATTGCAGCAAATTATCAATGTGGGTTTAAAACTTATAACAGTCAAACCGCTTTAGAAGAATTGAAAAAAATTGAAGCTTCACATAGCAAAAATGCCGTGTATTACTATTATAAAATTTCTGTTGTTGGTGAAGGTGTTACAGGTGTCATTGCCATCCTATTCTTAGTGTTAATGAATTCAATCTCAATGTTACCACATGTCAACTACATCTTACTATCAGTTGCCATTAGATTTGCTCAAGATATTGGTTTACATAGAAAAGAATCATTTGCCTTGCTTTCCAAACAAGAACAATTGAAAAGAACGACTATTTGGTGGACTTGTTACATCCTGGATATGGATTGTTTTTTGAAATCTGGTAATTCACCTCTTATTAATGATCGTGATGTTTCAAACTTAGATCCTAATGATTTTGATGAAATCATGATGAATTTCTGCTCTCCTTACAGTTTAAATGAAATCAAAAATCCAGATTTTGATCCAATGTCTAAAAGGGATTGGTATACTACTGACTCTAAGCACCCATACTCGGATCCATATGCATTCTTATTAAGTTATTATCACCCACAATTTTCAGTCTTCACTTCTAGATGTTACCATATTTTACTCAACCCTTCTTCTTTGAAAGGTAAAACAAATTCTCAAATTTTTGGTTTAATTGATATGTTATCAAATGAATTAGAGGAGATAAATAATAGAATCCCTAAATCCATTAGACCAGGATTACCAAATGTTGAATTAAATAAATTCCCTAAAACAGGTTTAAGAAAAGTCATTGTTCTTCATTTCACATATTATTCATTGAAAATGTTGATTAATAGAATTGCATTTAGAAAATTTTGGTTATCAAGTGAACATGATACAAAATCAAACACCGAAGATAGATCAATTGACGCTAATCAATTAAGACTGATTGAAAAATGTTTGAATTCTGCAAGAAGTTTGTTATCATTGGTGGAATTTATTAATCCATTTGAAACTTTTTGCTTTGATATTACATTCTTATCTTTTTTCTCTCCATATTTTACATTGTTAACAGGTTGCTATGAATTTCCAACATCGAGTACCGTTAAAAGTGATATTTTCTTCTTAAGAAAATGTTGTGATAAATTTTTTGAAAAATATTCAAGTTTATTAGCCAATTTTGGGAATAAAGTGGATCACAGTGTTTTAAGTTTGGTTTTGAAAGATTTCTTGAGAATTGCAATGATGATTTATAATAGGTATAATGTTCATGATAAACTCATTTTTGATGATCTTGAAGCTGAATTAGATGAACATGCTGCAATTTTAGGACTACCACCAGTTTCTAAATCAGCTGCAAGAGTTGATGCTGGTATATTACAATTTTCCTCAACCACTGGTTCAAATAATGTATCCACATCCACACCAGTCATTTCAAATTCATATGGTGATCAATTTAATGCACCAAATTTAGTTACCCAAATGCCACCACCACTACAGCAGCAGCAGCAGCAGCATCAACAACAACAACAGCAACAGCAACATCAACAGCAACAGCAACCTTTAACAGATGATGATCTTAATAGAATGATTTGTGATAAGTCAGAAATCTTCAATGAGCTAATGGAAACTGATAGTTTTTTCAATTCCACTGAATTTCAAGACAATTTAAGTGCATTTCATCAAGTGTTTGCTATGCCTGATTTTTTCAGTTCTATTTAAAATAAATTTGCATTTTGTCATTATATACGAATCATATAACTATAGACTTGTGTGATATGAAATCAAGATAGCTTTGTAGTTGATTAACTCTTTTCTTATAAAATCTGGAGTAATCACCGATTGTACATATGCATTTCCGAAAACTAAAAAATATTCCAATAAATTTGATTCAAATATCGTGAGTTCTTCCTACAAGTCTCTGATCCCAATTAACATCGACACTGAATGATGCCTAGAATTGCTAAATCTGCAACAGTGAAATCACTCACTAAATCAGCAGCATCATCAATCGACAAGATTGAAGAAAAATTGAATAAATCAATAACTTCAATAACCAAACCAGAACCTAAGAAACCAGCTGAGTTCCCAACGGATCCTGAAAATAACAATGTCCGCTACTGGCTAATAAAATCAGAACCATTAAGTAGGATTGACCCTAAGACAGGTAAAGATGCTAAATTCTCCTTTTACGATTTACAACAAGTTGAGTATGAACCTTGGGATGGAGTTAGAAACCATGAGGCCAAAAACAATATGTTGAATATGAGAATAGGAGATATACTACTGTTTTATCATTCCAATACCAAGATACCAGGTGTTGTTGGGCTGGCTAAAGTTGTTAATGAAGCACATCCAGATTCATTACAATTTGATCCAAAAAGTTCGTACTATGATTCCAAATCAGATGAATCGAATCCTAGATGGTGGTGTGTTGATGTGAAGTTTTCAAGAAGGTTTAGAAGCAAGATCTCGCTGGATGAGATGAGAGTGAATAAGAAGTTGGAGAACATGTCTTTGGTTAAAAGAGGTCGTTTGAGTGTGGCTCCCGTGAGAAAAGAAGAGTATTACGCAATTCTAGAGATGGAAGCAGAGAAACCCATTGGAGACGATCTTGACTGTGTGATAGACGAGAAGTTCATTGCAACTGAACAGCCTTGAGCTCGATTGATTCATGATAAATTTATGTGAATAAAATAAACGGACGTGTTTTGCGGGTAATTCTGATATTTAGATATTTTGTAAACAAAAGAAACAGAAATGTAAACACTCTGAATTTACAGTGGCAAAATTTAATTTAATTTAGTCAGACCAACTTGTGCAACATAACAAGAAGGAGAATGGCCAGATCGCGTCTTCCCAACAGACCCACAAATGAGTACGGCACAGGCGCCGGCCTTCCATCCAACAAGCGTCCTCGCGCGGTGACAGATCCGCAATCTACACTCTCAAAACCATTCAAGATCCCATTCAAAATAAGATCCAGCGCGGTTACAGTGAATGGGAAAACAGTACGTACTGCAAGATTGAATGGACCTTCTTCATATGCACTGGAAGGCGGTGACCCTAATGATGATAAAGAAAACGATGTTATAGATATATATGGGAACTCTGTTACAGTTAAAAAGAAAAATGCCTTGAGTGGTAGAAGATTGATTAGTGATAATAACTATTCTAGTCAAATTGAAAGCAAGCTACGAAGATCTTTCACAGTCCCTCTGAGTGAAAAATCCACAAACACAAACTCCAGTTTTTCAGCAGGTTCACCTGTACCTCCACCTCCTTTGGGGACTAAAAGAAAACCATTATTAATACCCAGACCTTTACATGACCCCAGTGATGAAAATGCAATTGTTCTTTATGATCCAACAGTGGAAAAAATAATTAGTGATGATGATCTTGAAGCTTTAGATAAAGCAATTGAAGAAGCTAAAAGAAAAGATGAAGAAATGGCTAAAGTTCAATGTGGTTTGATAGATGAAAATGAATTAATGAAACAACAACAATTGAGACAATTGGAAGATCAAGAACAAGAACTATTTAATCAAAGACCAAATAAAAGAAATGTTCATAAAAGTTTAAATGAAATTTTAGGTATAACTAAAAACCCAGAAGACGCCATTAAAAATTTCCCTGATGTTCCAGTTATTATTGATCCAAAATTAACTAAAATCTTAAGACCTCATCAAGTTCAAGGTGTTAAGTTTTTATATAAATGTGTTTCTGGTTTAGTTGATCCAAGAGCCAAAGGATGTATTATGGCAGATGAAATGGGATTAGGAAAAACTTTACAATGTATTTCATTAATGTGGACATTATTAAAACAAGGCCCAAGAGGTAAGAAAACTATAGATAAAGCAATTGTTGTTTGTCCATCATCTTTAGTTAGAAATTGGGCAAATGAATTAGTTAAATGGTTAGGTGAAGGTGCCTTGAGTCCTTTAGCCATAGATGGGAAATCAACAAAACCAAATGAAGTTAGTTCAGCGATTTCTCAATGGTCTTTGGCGAAAGGTAGAAATGTTGTTAGACCTGTGTTGATTATTTCCTATGAAACTTTAAGAAGGAATGTTGATAATTTAAAAGGAACAGAAATTGGGTTATTATTAGCAGATGAAGGACATAGATTGAAAAATGGTGAATCATTAACTTTCACAGCATTAGACAGTTTAAATTGTAAAAGACGTGTTATACTATCAGGTACGCCAATTCAAAATGATTTATCAGAATATTTTGCTTTATTAAATTTTGCCAATCCTGGATTATTAGGTTCAAGAATTGAATTTAGGAAAAATTTTGAGATTCCAATTTTGAAAGGACGTGATGCAGATGCTACAGATAATGAAGTTACTAAAGGTCAATTGAAATTAGCAGAGTTATCAAATATTGTCTCTAAATTCATCATTAGAAGAACTAATGATATTTTATCCAAATATTTACCATGTAAATATGAACATGTTATATTCGTTAATTTAGCACCAATGCAATTGAAATTATATAAGCATTTTATTACAAGTCCAGATATAAGGAAATTATTAAGAGGTGTTGGATCTCAACCATTAAAGGCAATCGGAATTTTGAAGAAACTTTGTAATCATCCAGATTTAATTGATTTGAATGAAGAATTTGAAGGTTGTGAAAATTTAATTCCAGAAGACTATGTTAACTCAATTCATGCATCAGGTAGAAATAGAGAAATTCAAACATGGCATTCAGGGAAATTTTCCATTTTGGAAAGATTCTTAGCTAAGATTAGAAAAGAATCAAATGATAAAATTGTGTTAATTTCAAATTATACACAAACTTTAGATTTAATTGAAAAACTTTGTCGAAATAATAACTATGGATCTTTAAGATTAGATGGTACCATGAATATTAACAAGAGACAAAAACTTGTTGATAGATTTAATGACCCAGAAAGTCCTGAATTCATTTTTCTTTTAAGTTCCAAAGCTGGAGGATGTGGTATCAATTTAATTGGAGCTAATAGATTAATTTTAATTGATCCAGATTGGAACCCTGCTGCTGATCAACAAGCATTGGCCCGTGTTTGGAGAGATGGGCAGAAAAAAGATTGTTTTATTTATAGGTTCATTACAACAGGTAGTATTGAGGAGAAAATTTTCCAAAGACAATCAATGAAGATGAGTTTAAGTTCATGTGTTGTTGATGAAAAAGAGGACGTCGAGAGATTATTTTCGACAGATAATTTAAGACAATTATTTGAATTCAATTCACAAACGATTTGTGATACACATGATTCATTTAATTGTAAAAGATGTCATAAACATGAAAATTCAAGACAATTTATTAAATCGGATGTTATGTTATATGGAGACGCGACAACTTGGAATCATATTAATCATGAAGGTTTGAAGAATACAAATGATCATTTATTGAAGAATGAAATTGAATTTAATGATATTAGTTATGTTTTCCAGTACATTTCTCATTTATGATGATGATGATATCTACATATAAATAAGAGATTTTGATGATTGATCCATATAAAATTGTGTATATTACTATTATTATTATTCCTTTTTTTTTTTCCCCTCCCTTTAATTATTAAAATTTAAATCCCCAGTAGTATTAAGAAACTCTTGAATTTGATTATTAAAATTCGTATCAATAAAATCCCCTTGATACTGCTGCTGTTGTGATTCTTGTTGTTGTTGTTGTTGTTGCTGCTGCTGCTGTGGTTGCTGCTGTGTTGACGATTGCACCTGTTGATGTCTATTAGTATCAGTGAAAAATCCCAATTGATCCATTTCATTTAATTCAGGTATATCAAGAAAGCTTGGAGTAACTGACAACACTTCAACACTTTGAACACTGTTATTATCATTTAGGTTATATAGACTGTTGTTATCATGATCTGTTGAAGCTGTTGTTATTGTGTTTGTGTTATTGTTATTGTTATTGTTATTGTTATTATTATTATTGTTGATGTGTGGACGGGTATGTAACATTGAACTATAATGATGAGGGCTTTCCAATGAGGATAACGAGGCAAACGAGTCAGTTCTTTTATAAGTGCTTGGAGATTGGAAAGGTGGAGATTTTGAGTGGAAGAAGTCATTTGAAGATGTAGATGATGGGCTGAAAAGTTCTTTATTTTCTTTAAAATATGGGTTGATTGAAGTATAATTATTTGAGTTTGAATTTTTAGGGAATAAATCTAATAAACCATGACCTGGTTCAAATGGTAATGGAACATCTTGGAAAAAAACGTCTTGTAATTTATCATCATTTGAAGGGATTGAATTGTAATTAAGATTCTGTTTATTATTAGTGTTGTTGGTATTATTAAAGGCTTCCAAAAATCTATCATTATTATTAGTAGCATCAGTACTATTTTCCGATATACTTGATAAATCAGTTGTATTGCTATTTTCATTGTCGTTATCATTATTTGTTGAAATATATTCATTAATTGGGATAGAGACTTCACCGACTCTTGTTCTTGTTGATTGAGTTATTGGTTTGGCATTAACTAATGGATCCATACCGATTTGTTGTCTTATATTATTATTATTAGTAGTAGTAGTAGTAGTATCATTAATGTTGTAGTTATTGGGTATTGATTCTAAAGAGTTCATTGAGTTAATTGAATTGAGTGAGGTGATTGAAGATAATGAAATATTGTCCAAATTTGTTGGCAGAGAATTCAATGAATTGTTGTTATGATGATTATGACTCAAATGATTAGATAAATTAATTGCAGAAGAAGCTGGTTTTTTCCTTTTTGAATGGCATGAGCAATTACCTGTATCTTCACAAGTACAAACACTCAACGATGATTTCTTTGATAAGATATTTGAAGTTGAATTTGATATTAAATTGATAGTAGATGGGGGGATTTTTTTCTTATCTTTTGAAGCACAAGTACAAGAACCAGAAGGATGTGAGTTTTTATTTTTCCTTAATTCTTTGCAATGCTTGCATTGGGACGCAGGTCTTCCTTTAGGTTTGATCATCATAAGAGGTTGATCTGTATGATTACAAGTTGTGACTCTATGACCTCTTATACAACGCTGTAATGCTGTTAGCTTTTGGTCATTTGATGCATTATAAAAAATTTGGAAATAAGTAAGATATGAAAGAAAGAACTCACCTCACAGGCGTATTTAACACCTGCAACAACAACCATTGTTGACTGTTTTTTAAATTGGATCGAAAATAAGTTGTTAATTGTTTTCTAGTGAATTTTAATGATTTCAAATATTTTAATTTTGGGAAACAGGAAAGAAAAGAAAAAAAAATCAAAATTTAGAGAATTGTGGGTTTTGAAGGCGGGTAAATTTTTGGTCTTTTTCAGTTGTTATTTAATATGTGTTGATACAGCAATAATTCATGAACAAGTTTATTCAGTTGGTGTACAGAGAAGATACACAGGTGATTGTATAGTGTTATTTTGTTTGGAAGTATAGGTGAATTCAAAAAAAATCAAAAATTCTTGTCAATTAAATCATGAACTAAACTCCAATTATTCAATTCAGCGTAATCTAAAACCAAGATCCCACTACCTTTATCAAAACATTGCTGAATGTTTTCATTGATCAAACCTTTAGCAATTTTCTCTGGCCAACAGTTTGGATCGAAAAAATTAGAACCAGAACAAAAATTGATGAAAAATTTATTATCATTATTGTTATTATTACTAGCTGTTATACGAGTTTGATTGAAAGAAGTTGCTAATTGTGATAAATTTTTAATGTATTGAGCTTTTTTAACAATATCATCAGTAGAATTAATTTCACAAAAATCTTGAACTTGTAAATTGCCACGATCATCAGATGTACAATTATATTGCCAATTAGCTGCATCATAACCAAAATTAGTAGAGTTTAATCCATTTGAATTGAATTCATCACCATCAGTGATTGATGAATCCTGGACACCAAATCTTCTGAACAAAATGATTTTACCTCTTGATTCACCAATTTTGGGAACAGAATTATTTAACCACCATTTGGATTTATTTGGTAAGATATAATTTTGCAAGATAGTTTTAGCAAATTCATTATGTTGGTTATCCCATTCACCAACACCTTCTTGCTTCAAGCTTAGAATCACTGATTCTGATGGATTAGAATCCAAGAATGAATAAATTTCATTTAGCACATGAGTTAAATAAACGTTCCCAATCAATTTAATTGGGAATTTCCCATGACAAACAACTAAATCATGTTGTTCATCTTCTTCAGATTTGAAGATGTTTTTCGATAATCTGATATCCAAGAATCTAACACCGTTGTTTAATTGATCAGTGATTGAAGCATCCTGACATTG
>JAJMAV010000125.1:0-29682 GCA_030565045.1 Starmera caribaea
GACCTTCAATAATACCAAGCCCATAAATACTAGCATCATACTGAATGAAAAAAGAACCTTCATCGAGATTAACAGTACCTCTTAAATTGCTGAAAATAAGACCTTGGAAACCAACTTGAAATTTGGTAGCATCAATTGGATCATCAAATTTAAACAACCATGAGTAAGTGATAACTGCTGTTTTAAGTCCACCTGGATGATAATCAATACTTTGTCCGTTGTAAACAGTATAACCTTTGTTACTCAGATCCAATGTTCCTCTAGCAGAAGATAACAAACAATAGTCATCAACAACAGCGGTTGAAATAGGTGTGTTGACATAAGTAATATCTCCACTGGCCGAAGCAACATAAGTAGGAGTCGGATCTGCTGCCTGTGCAAAAGCTCCAGTGAAGCATTGCGAGAGCGCCCATAAGAAAAGCACGTACAATGAAGACTGGAAGTTGATCTTCATTTTGTTGTAAATTTGTTGTTTTTTTTTCTGAAGTTTGTTTGCTTAGTCAAAGATCACTAATACCAGTAATGTCTTAAAATTGATGAAATAGTAAGTACGCTGACACAAGTTTAAACAAGGGTATCAAAAGCACTGGAAGTGAAAGCCAGCTTTGACTGTGTAGTAACAAAATACAGAAATGTAGTGTGCTAAAGAATAATTGTTGAATTAATTAGTAGCGAACACTTCATATTTATAAAATCAACTGTAAATTGCAACTTGCAATGGAGGTACAAATCACTGTAACGCGTTCCTGAAATTCATTGAATGAGTTCACCTTCAGGTATACTGCTCTTTCGAGCAAGCAAACTAACTCTGCATAATTTCTCAATACTAGAAAATCAATTCTAGAATCTAGGACTCTAGTATCTACTATCTACTGTGTACAACCAATTTATCCGGCGTTCTTTGAAATGTGTATGTTCGTATCTACGGTACTAGGTACTTTGAGTTCTGGAACATGAAATAACTATTATCTTGGATTGTGTGCCTGCGTCTGTTTCTTAGCGTTGCTAATCTTAATCTGAAGCTTTCGTTTTCTGGATTTTGAAGGAAAGCAGAAAGCTAGAAACATTCATATGAAATTTTGATCTTACATCTCGTTACCTATATTGTAGTGCCTGTGAGATACATATGTATTTTGGAAATTCATACACTTTCCACATAAAGTTTGATGCGTAATCTACATATGTACATGTACTACCAGCTTATAAGGTTGGTAAATCTCAAGTCTTGCTTTGCAAGCCAAAACTTTCAAGGTAAATTTAGCTATCAACAGAGGTCTGTAATTGAGAAACTTTTCTGTTATTTCCAACTATTCAAACTAGCCTTTAAACAATGTCTCTGTTTAAAGAAAATCTGATGTGAAACTCGCAGAAGATCTCATTACTTAAATGTTGCTGATGAGAGCAAAACCTTGAACAGTCATCTGCTTTTTAGTTGCAGCTTTTAACAATCCACGACTCCACAACTTACAAGATACATACATACAACGGTTGCCCTCTTCGAATTCAATGTCTCTGTGAAGTTCTAAGTGACACGCTGCACCAGTATATGTATTTAGCAAGTAGGTGAAATACATAGATGTATGTAGTAATCAACGTTGCTATGTAGTGTTCACCTGTACTAAACTTATTGAGAATTGAAACTCTGCACTAGAAAGCCTAAGGCCCTAAATACAGTATCTGTCACAAATTTCGGTTGTTCATCTGAAATTCTCCAGCAGCAGTCGAATTCGACACTTACATATATGATCATCGATGTGCATCGCGTGTGTGAGGCAAAACCTTTGATGTAGATATTACTGACTATGTACTATGTAGTTACTATACTAACGTAGTATATACTTACACTACAGTCTACTGCTTAACGTATGCCTACCACCTAGTTATCTATGTAAATAGGTTTTCTAAGATCAATTTTCCCATTTCAATTGTAGCTTTTACTTGAGTGAGAGCCATCTGTACAGTGTACACTGTACACTGAAGTGTGCATTAAATTTCTTCTTCAATTGTAAGTGCATTGTTGTTCAAGTAACAGTGTGAGGCTGAACTGTTTGAAGATTGAAATTTGAGATGAAAGGTGTACATACTATGTAGTATGTACGTAAACAAATCGTATATCTTTCTTACTTTGTGCATTTGCAAGCATGAAGATCTTTATCCAGCTGCAGATTCGAACGCTGTGGAACTCTGAGATGAAACGCTGGCACAAATTAAAAAATTATGTAGAATTGAACTTTGAGCTTTTTGCCTTTAAAACTCACGACTCGTGACTCGTGAGCCAACGTCTTGTACTTGGAGCACATAATGTAATGTAGGCTCCTACCCGAGAACTGACTTGATTATTATGAATCATGATGTATCGTAGCTTGAGTTATGTAAAGCATTACATAAAAAAACATTGAAAAATTATTTAAATAATTTCAAAAATCGAAGAAATGACAAAAAATTACAACTTTGATAGATCATTATGAGCTTGATTTCGAAGATGAAAAGCTGAATTCTTGTATACATAGTACAGAGAAGTAGACCTTTCTATTGATACATAAATCACACATTTTGAGATATGAGAAGAATACCCTTCACACCTGCATAAATCGCAATTAGAGTTACATAGTTAACTCATCGATTTTGGGTCACTTTTACTGTTTTTGGATGCAATTTTTTCAATCCATAGGAATATATTATATATATAAGACTAGTATAAGATTTATGACATATGTACATATTGTTAGAAGTTGAATTTACCTTACAAAACTGTGCTTCTCGTAGATACACTAGTAACTTGTAAGCACCATCTCTTATAACCTGGGTAATGTTCATATTCCAAATTTTTTCATAGATCAAATTTATGTCATCTGTGCCGTCAATGGTCATGGTTCAAACTTCAAACTTCAAATTTCAAACTTGTTACTTCACTATGGTAAGTATTAGTATGTAGTATGTACTAAATACTAACTGCTTGCAAGGTTGAAATACCTAGATCCTATTATCAAGCCAGCTCTGAGCTCACACCCGAACTCATCTAAAAACTAAAAGAAAAACGAGAGCATTTGTGCTCAAAACTTGTCACTCTTATTATTACATCGCAGTCTTTAAGGTATGAGTAAAAGTGAAACAATCAACTAATTCAATTACTAAACATCAAACAAAATATGGAAATTACCATGAAGTTAAGCAAATATAACAGATGTCTTTTTTTTTTTCCAATATCGTATACAGTGCTAGTCGCCATAAGTTGCACTCGAAAAATAATTTTTGGTCAAACAGAATTTTGCAAAATGCAAGATACAGGATATTATTATAGTAAAGTGTTAGGATGTTAAGGTAACGTGCATGGTCACGTGTGTATAATTAAATAGTCACGTGTTTTATATTTCAAGTTCTAGACTTATCACGTGATTTGAGAGCTGGGATGTAGAATGTTCTGCTTACTAGTTTCTGACGAAAAACTGCATTTTGCAACATACAGCGTCAACTCTACATACAAATTTTACAAAATGGCAAAATGAAATTGTGCAAAATGCAAAATACAAGGGTTTTGCAAGATACAAGGTACTCCTACATACATAAGACAGTACACCTCTTATATCCGTGCAAGATACAGCGTTTTGCAAAATATAAAATTCTAAAAATTTGCAACTTACGGCGACTAGTACTGTAACATATTAGCTCTTCAGAATAGCTTGTCCGTAATTTAGTGGCAGATGGGTAATACAAGCTAACTGATCCAGATGATGGGTAGGAATAACGATGACACTGGGTAAGTGCGGTAACTATAACTTAATAAACAATTACTTATGTTATTCAAACCCTAGTTTCTTTAGAGAAACTATGTCGTTTAGGAGACATGATAGACACTACAATTGTATGAGCTGGTGAATCCTTGTTCCCCTTGTAACGAGACAAAGAGAGGAAATATCTGTGTATTATATAGTAATCTCATAGATTCAGATACTAAAATACCCCACTTCATGAGCTTGGCAATGTGAAACGATTGAGTCTTGACTAAGGTAACAAACCCTTATCACATAATCAATGTTCTAATGATAGTAGTCATAACAAAACGACAACTATCAAGGGGGATTTAGTACACAATTTATATAGTGTTAGAATAGCAACCGAGCTATTTACTCAATGAGAGCTTTTAACTGAAGCAGTATATTTTAGGATTACTTTACTGTAAATGGTATTTCATCTCAATACCATAACATTAGCAAAAAAAAAAAAAAAAAGAGTAGTCTCAGGACTCTGTAGAATTGGTAACAATTAACCATACTATGTCTTGGACTTTAGTTCTCAAAGAAATGTCAGAGGGTTTTTGGTATTTAATTAAATCTGGATAAAACAATTCACTGTAGAAGAAATATTAGACATGTTCAATATTATTTATAGCTTTTTAGTGTTCTGTTCTATATTTGTAGGCACAAAAAAGTCTGATTCTATAAAAGACTGATTTATTGGTTCATAATTTACTCTATGTCATTGACAACTAATACACCTAAGCTTGATATGATCATAAAACCATTAAAGCAAACATTAATCAGAGTAAAAATACCTCTAGTAAAATATATCAATCAGAGCTAATTATAATTTTGGATTAATTAAAATGAATGTCAGTGCTTACCAATCATAATGCAAGTGTGTGGCTAGTGAACTACAAACTGAAAAACTTGATCTGAAATCATTAACACTTTTTTAAAGCAAAACATGAATATAACTGAACTGCTGAAAATTGTAGTCTTTATAAAATGTTTTTAATTATAGCAAGCCTATCAGTACAATAATATTATGAAGCACCCAAATTTTTTTTGTTTTGATTTTTTTGGTTGACTGAAAAATATATTATAATAATGTTAATCAGAACGTCTGGTTAATTTATAAATGTGGCGAATGAAATAATTAATACTTAGGCAAATAAAATGAAGTAGTTGTTTAGCTTAAATCATTTTGAAAATAATTATAATAATAATTTATTTTATAATAAAATATTAATATTTAATTATTATTTTATGAACACGTGATTATTAACGTGATTCCAGACGTCTATTGACTACGTTTACTTGTCATCATTATAATATTAATTCATTACCGTAAAATATAACTAATGATCAAATAGACGTATAGCATTTATATTAAATAATTAAGTACGTCCAGCGTGAAGTACATATTATTTAAAATTTTATTAATATAGTTAAATATACTCGAAGAATTAACCTTAATAGCAGTATAATTTAAAATTAAGTCAAAACTACTACGTACAATGAAAACTCTATTGAAACGATGTACTTAATTCTATCTATAACTAAACTAAATTTTCAACTAATCTTAAAATTTCATCACCAGAATCATTAACAGAATCATTATCATAATTTGGGTTCCCTAATTTCTGTGAAATAACATTATCTAATAAAACTCTTAATTCTTTAATTAAAACAGCATTTCTACACCATGATTTGATTGGCATCCAATTATCCAAGACAATACCTTGTGATTGTTTTGTTGTAATATTTGTATCATAATGAATTGGACCACCAAATAGTAAAATTGATAATGTTGAAGTTGGTGTGATATCACGAAGATAAAGTTTTGAAGTGATTGTTGATGAATTGTAAACAATGAAATGAGATTTTAGTGATTTATTTTTTGATTGACGAGTTTTTGGTTTGAAATCTTCAAATGTTTTTGATTCTTGTGAAATTGATTCTGTTGAGTTATTATCCGACTGACTGATTAAAAATTCATTTGATTGTTGTGATGTATCAAATAAAATTGATGATGGATGGATAAACGCTCTTGTTGCTGGTAATAAATCTGAATTCTCATTATTAATTTTAGAAATATATTCTTCATTTCTAATCCAATATTTTGATAATTTTGCATCCGGATCAATTGCCACTGAACCTAATGAAGTTTTCAGAAATTTGGGATCAGGTAATTGAACTCTTGCAATTTGTGGATAAAATGAACCTGCAATTATACCTTTGATCAAATTGATATTGTTAGTATTTCTATTTAGATAAGAATTTCCCTTTTTATAATCAAATGGTAAAAATCCAATATCTTTCAAAATTGATAAGTATTGAATAATACCATTTTCAATTTCTTGAATTTTCATAAACAGTAGTTTATTATTATTCAAAAATTTTTTCTTTAAACTTGAGTTTTCTTGCTTGAAATAATCTTGAATTAATAAACTTGTTGAAATTAAGTCACCATATTCATTTTTATTATAATCATTTAATAAATTTTTGATATCTTGTTTTGAATCATTATCTTTAATAAATGGAGAACCAACACTTAACAAAGAGCATAATAATAATCCAAAATCAACAATTCCAAAAATGATTGAATAAACCAATAATTTTCCATGTTTTGGATCTATAATTGGTAATAAAGTAACAATTTTCCCCAATTCAGTTAAATCATCGTATTCATCAATCAACCCAGAACATTTCAAGATTTCTTCAGATTTAATTAATGAATTAATTGGAGGTGGATCCATTCCAGTATTCAAAAATCCAACAACATCTTTAATACCCATAGATTTAACAATTAAATATAAAGAATCAAGATTAATTCTTTTCATTTCAGGTATAGGATTATTAATCATTTTCTCATAAGTTTCTTTAGTGAATAATTTATAAGAAATACCATTAGAAACACGACCTGCACGACCACGTCTTTGATGAGCTTCTGCCTTTGATTCAAATTGTTGAATTAATTTAGTGGTGTTATCAATTGAATTATAAGTAATATTTTTAACAAGACCTGAATCAATGGTAACGACACAATCATCGATTGTGATTGAAGTTTCTGCAATATTTGTTGAGACAATGATTTTCCTGTTTTGATAAGTGTTGAAAACTTTATGTTGGTCTTGTGGTGATAAAGCTGAATGTAATGGTAAAATCGTTGCAGATGATTTGAAAACCTGATTTAGCGACTTAATACATTTATTAATTTCAGCAACACCAGGAAGAAAAATTAAAATAGATCCGCGATTCCCATCATTTTGTAAATCTTGATCAATTTTAATAACTAATTGAGTAATTAAATCATAATTCAAATTACCAGATTGAAAAAATCTGGAATCAGGTTTTGGATTAATCCATTCATCATTCATTTGAATCTTGAAATCAGTTTTAATCAAGACATCATCAAGGTAATAGTCCTGAATTGGAAAAGTACGACCTTTGATATGAGTTGTTGACAAGCCTGGAAAAAACTTAGTATAAGTGTTAATATCAACGGTGGCACTCATTAAAACAATTTTCAAATTTTCATATTTATCCAATAATTTTTTGATGAAAATAATAATCAAATCAGTTTCCATTGAACGTTCATGAACTTCATCAATAACCAAAACAGTGTTTTGTAAAAAAACGTCATTTGATTGTAGAAATTTAACCAAAATACCAGTAGTTAAGAATTTAATTCTTGTAACATTTGAAGTTTTATTTACACCTCTAATAAAATAACCAACTTCTTGACCAACTTTGGAACAACGTTCTCTGGAGACACGTTCGGCTAAGCCAATTGCACTAATTCTTCTTGGTTGTGTACAAAAAATTTGAGTTTTGAAATCATTTGAAGAGTTTAAATGATCTAATAAAAATTGAACTAATTGAGTTGATTTACCTGAACCTGTTTCACCTGTAATTAAACTAATTCTATTTGAGCTAATTGTTTTCAAGATTTGTTGTTGTTCTTTCCATGCAGGTAAGTTTGATCTTTTTGATAATGATTGTGATAACTCTGGATTTCTTTTTAAATTATCATAGTTTAATTTAATTTGTGAAATATTTTGTGGTTGAACTCTATTTTTTTTAGAAAATTCTAATGAAGTTTTAGATAAATTTTCAGATATTTCAGAGATTGAACCAGAATTATGAACCAATGGACCTGGATTTTCAATAATTTCATCACAATTTTCTTTCAACCAATCAACTATTCCAGAAATGTAACTAAAACTTTCACTTAAAAGACTCTCTATTATGAACTTGCTTAGTTTTTCCACAATTTGTAATTTAATATAACTTGGCAATTGGTATCTTTCATCCATAGGTTTAATAATAATACCAACGAGTTCATTAGGATAATTATCTGGTTTGATAATAACCACTTTCAACAAATCATTAAATTTAATTTCAACACTTTTATCATCAATGATTCTCACACCATCAATCATGAATGGCAAGACTTCAATTTCCTCTTTCCAAACTCTTTCGCCTTCTAGCTGATCATCTTGATTAGAATTTTTCATTGGTGGTGGTGGTGTAAACCCACTTAAGTTCCAAGTCAATTGAATAATTGAATCATTAACCGTTAAAACCTGATTCAAGATTTCACTAGCTTCATCTCTTGAACAACCAAATTCCAGAATTTGTCTTATGAAAGATTCATTTTTATCAGCAACCATGACTTTATCCTTTTGTTGAGTTATAGCTATGAAAAATGGAGGTAGATCATCTTCAGGAACATTAAATAATAAGAAAGATAAAGGGTCTTTATAGTTTAAAGCTTCATTTATATGAGATTGTCTAAAACCTAATGATGCTAGTAATGAGGATGTTGATTGTGAGTTTGATGATGCTTTTGCCCAATTAATATGAGATTTGATTGAAGAATGAATCGAAGTTCTTTGTTTTATTGAAAGTTGAAATTGAATTGCATTATCCCAAATTTTTTGAGGGAATGTCACAATTTTATTAGTGGATTGTAAATGAGGTTTAACAATTTTATTTGAAGTTATTTTGGGTTTTGTTGTTGTAATAATCATTGATTTTTTAACAGTTTTAGCTTCATTATTTGATTTAATTTGAAGTTCTTTTTCTTTAACTAATTTTAATTTATTATCATCCATGACAACTTTAAAAGGATCGTTGTTATATAAACGATCATGTTTCAATTTATCATTTTTCAATAAATTTTTTCTTTCAATCTCTAAATTTGCCCAAAGATCTTTAAATTCACGAGGTAAAACTAGATGTAAAGATTTATTAAAACAAATTCTATGCAGAGCAACACAAGCGGCGAAATATCTTGCCTCAATTGGAGTTTCTTGTGGATCCAAGTTGTTGTGAATTTTCACCGTTAACAATTCTTTTGATTTTGGTTCTTTATAAGATAAGATGGTGGTTGCCACCATACCTTTAGACACTTTTTTCATATCATATTGAACTTTTTCCCATTTCTGACGCTGTGCGTGCTCATGAAGCAAAGAGATGGGTGTTTTCCCACTTGACGGACGAGCAACAGACTTGGGCTGTGGTGGAGGAGTTGGCGCAGCAGCTGGTTGTTCCTGCTGCTGTTTCTGTTTCTTTGCCATTGTTGTACATAGTTTGTTTACAGTTTTAAAAAAGATTTTCGAAGTGGAAATTAGTTACTAAGCGGTTACTGCTGTACATCATCAATGATCATATTAAAGCTGCCAAATTTTGAGTCACCGGCCGTTTGATCTAGTTTTATACAACTTTGAACTGCCAGTGCTTTAAATGGCTGTTGACTTGTTGAGTTGGAAGAACAGAAGAATAGAACTAATCAACTAGTTGACTAATTGTCCATTGTGACAGTATATATACATATATAGATATATAGAACTTCTCTTAATTGATTGATTTATTCATCTCCTTAGCTCAATAAAATCGAAAGCAATCTCCATTAACACCACTCATGAAACTCCATGAACAGCTTAGTCTTCTAAACAGCCTTAAAACCTGCCTGTCCTTCTAAAGCTTGTGAAAAAACTTAAAAACTTGTGAAAAACCGCTGCTCGGCTCGGTGCTACTGGAGTTTTTCTGTGCTCCCGCCCTCTTTAATTGTTCCAACTTCCAAAAATTGCCAGCCAAAAGGGAAAACTCGCACGTAACGGTTGCAATTTGCTTCATGTAAGCGTTAACAGCATTTTTCTCATTAATAATTTGAGAAATGTGTCTACGATGTATTTAAACCAACAGCTGTGCCATTTGATGTATTCTCGCTCTCTGAAAGCCCGTAGTTAGCTATCCCGATAAATTAGTAAATGATGATATCCAAGACAAGACACACAAGATCAACAATCAAACAACTTCCAGATTCAGTATCATCATCAATGTCTAACTCAAACACTAGTTTAAATATTGAAGTACATAAATCAAAAAGAGTACCAACAGCCTGTGATTCATGTCGACTCAAGAAAACTAAATGTGATGGACAAACTCCTTGTTCCAGGTGCCATGATTCAGATATAATATGTGTTTATACTCCTCGTGCTGCCCCGGTAGCTAATAAGGGGAAATTCAAACAATACTCAGTTGAATACGTTGAATTATTAGAGAAAAGATTAGAATTGGTTAATAAATCTTTAATTAAACTGGCTGATTGTGAAGAAAAAGATTTGCAATTTGTGAGGAATAATAAGAATGATATAAATAAAGTTGTCAATTATTTAACAAACATAGCTACAACTTCTACTACAACTACAATTACAAATGTTAATAGTAGTAGTATCACTGATCAAATTATTAATAATAATGAAGAAGAAAATAATAATCTAATATTTAATGATAGTTCAAGTGATGATAACAATAGTGATTTTGAAAACAATTATGTTTATGGATTTGATCAAAACATTTCAAACGGTACTAATCAAATTAGTGAAACTTTACCATTTTTCGAAGAAGATTTCATTAAAATGGATTATATTGAACAATTTGGAATTTTAACTGATGTTTGATTACTAGGATCCAGCTTATAATGGTGGTGAATGAAGAGGAATGAATGTATGTACTATTTATGAATAATGAACTTGTATATAGCTACAAATTAAAAGGTTAATTGCTTATAATAGTTTAATCAAAATTGTAGTTAATTTTCTAAGATTACTAATTTCTAGATGTTTGACATAATTAACCATTTTATGATTGATATCTATCAATGATCATGCTAACTACAGGCTTATTAAATATTGAATATTACATATTAATTATTAAATTAATTATTGAACTGATTATTTATAATAATATCAAGAAAAGTTATTCAAGCTTTTAATAATTTAGCAATAGTTTCATCTAATGAAGATGGTTTAGTTAATGAAGAATAACGATCAACAACTTTACCATTTTTATCAACCAAGAATTTCTCAAAATTCCATTTAATACCTTTCAAACCTAATAACCCAGATTTTTGAGATTTCAAATATTGGTAAACTTTATCAGCGTTTGAACCATTAACATCAATTTTTTTCAAAATTGGGAATGTAACTCCATAATTTAATGAACAGAAACTTTGGATTTCTTCTTGAGTTCCAGATTCTTGATGACCAAATTGATTACATGGGAATCCAAGAATAACTAATCCTTGATCTTTATATTTTTGATATAATTCTTCCAATTCTTTATATTGAGGAGTGAATCCACATTTGGAGGCAACATTAACTATAAGAACAACTTTACCTTTCAATTGTTCGAATGGGAATGGTTGGTTGGATTTATCTAATGGCGCTAAAGCGTAGAATTCAGACATCTTTTTCTGTTTGTAGTTGTATTTGTTGTATTGCTTTCAAAGAATAAGTTTTTAATTTATTTATGCTTCTTTCCTTTCAAATTTATATCAAAAAAAAAAAAAAAATGATTGCCCGATGTTTTCAGAAGTATACACAATAAAAGCGTCAGTTTAGTAATTTGTAATTGGCGAGTGGCTAGACAACTATTTAAAAAAATTATGTGACAATTAGAAACCCGAATTCTCATTACATATAATAATCCCTTGCATTAATTTTCTATAAAATCCCATCAAATTCTGTGTAAATTTCTGTTATTCGACAGATTAGTACATGTTGAAGATTTCTAACCTCGGATTAATTATTTTTACAACTAGAAGACAACAGACATGAGTGTTATATAGTACTAGTGTAACAGTGTAACACTGTAACAGTTGCAACTTGCAATAGATGTTAAATGGTTCACAACAGACACTGCCAGCTGGTTGATGATTATAAATGAATAAAACATTTGATTTATCATACGCACAGGAAGTTTTATAAAACTTATGAACAGTTATAAAGAAATGAATCAAATTTAACATTAAAGAGAGGTCAGAACTATTGAATATTCTTGATTATTAAATTATAGATAATAGAACCCTGTTAGTAGCTACAACGCTGATCATTATCTGATTTTGTTCATAAGTTTAATAGTGATCAATCCCTTGAATTAGCTTGTATCAAAAGAAATCAATTACTGTTTTCTGTCATAAATTAGAAGCCGAATCAATTCTCAGCCTTTCAAATTAACCGACAGGATTCAGTTTATATAATCAAATTATTAATAAGAGTGTTACAGCTAGTTACGTCTAGTTACTAGAATAAGTACCATGATCTGGGCCTATTAAGTAGTAAGTACTGGTTATCTATATCTTTTAATCAGATAGATTTATAATATACTTAACTCACATACCATCAGAACTAGATACATATGTAAATAGTAACTAGTAACTTACATCATTATAAATTAAATCATCATTTTATATGACAGAATATTCATATATACATATGGTTCACCATTTCCTTTCACTCTTAAACAATATACTCCTTTTAAGAATGTGAATGCAAATGAACTGGTTTTTCTAATAAGTGTCCCATTCTTTCAATTTTAGTTCTTAAATAACCATCAACTTCACTTGATTGAATTCCATGACCTTTTTTCCTCCAAGCCAATGGAACCATTGGAACTCTTTCAATAACTTTAATTTCCCCATTTTTACCTTCCACTGCAGCAATTTTATCTGGATTATTTGTTAACAGTTTGATTTTAATTAAGTTTAAATCCATTAATATTGCAGTTGCCAATGAAAAACTTCTTGCATCTGCCGGATGTCTCAACATTAAATTAGCTTGTACCGTATCAGCACCTAAATCTTGTAAATTATAAGCTTTTAATTTTTCAGCTAATCCAATCCCACGACCTTCTTGTCTTAAGTAAACTATACAACCAGCACTTGCTTGTGACATTAATCTTCCAGCTTCATCAAATTGCTCTCCACAATCACAACGTGCACTCCACACTGTTTCTCCAGTATAACATTCTGAATGAATACGTACTAAAGTTGGATTCAAATTATCATTCAGTTCCACCAATTCACCATTTGAATTGAAAGTTAAAGATTCCCCAGTTAAATCATCGATATCTGCACAATCACGTCCTGGATGTAATTTACCAACATAAGCACCACGAGTGATTCTATCCATTTGAGTTTCATTTGGTTGTTTTTGAAATAAACTTTTTGATCTGATTTGATCACCAAACACAACAGCTAAATGTTCTTTATTATCAATATTATTTGAATAAACATGAAGAAAAATCTCTATTCCTTGGGTGGTTGGTATTCTTGCTCTTGCTATACATTTAACTATAGGGATTTCATCTGGTAATTGTGATGTGATTTTATCATTAGTTGTGGAGGAATCTATTGGAATTGGTTGTGGAGTGGAGGCGGTTGAAGAAGATGGTGTAATTGAAGGGGACACTAAAGGAATGATGAAGTCGGTTGTGGGTAGGCTCATTATTATGAATTATTATATAAAATTGTATCTAGTTTTAGTAGTCAGTCTCAGTCACTTTTATGACAAGTTGCAGTCAGTTTATTCCAGCAAAGAAACAGATGATGAATTTCTGAATTTCTGAATTTCCATGTTTTTTTATAAGCTGGAAAAGACGTTGGTGATAAAATAAAAAGTGAATGCAGAAATTGGTGTGTAAATATTTGTAATAAGCGTTCAGCTGTACAGGGTTATTTGTCATGATGTTGTCAGAATTCACACACTTTCTGTCATGAACATGAACAAGATATGAACGCAGATAACAGTGGGAAACGTACGAAACCAACCTCATCTAGCTGTAGAGTTATACAACTAGTTCAGTCTTCGTCTACATATGTATTTGAAATGCTCATCTCACGTGAGTTGTAAGTTGTAACCGTTGTGGTTGTTCAGGCCTGAAATTTGGCATATAATTAACTTGTGGTTTTTGATTTGAAACTGAAGATAAGTGTCCAGAGGTGAGTGAGACTGCTATCAGGTTCTATCCAAATGTTGTAGTTGACTGTTGCACTCTTGATGAGTATAATCATAGAACTCATAACCTGTTATAATATCACATCACATGACAATCCACGTGACTCAACAAAAATCATCACCAAAAGCAATCAACTTGAAATTTATTCACTTGTGCACCTGCAAAACGTATCAATATGATCATTGATGAGTATCAAACCACATCAGTTCTCTCCTTTATTAACCACAATGCTTTCACGAAAATCAATTCTAAAAGGGACGGGTCTAATAACAACAGCAGCTATCATTTCATCCCGTCAATTATGGTGGACACCAAGACATCCAATTGATCCTCCAACTACAACAAAACAAGGTAACAGAATTTTTTTACCAATTCGTTTTGAGAATGAATTAAATGATTTATTATTGATCAAGCGTCCATTACTGTTGAATTTCACAGTTAGAGGTGATCCATATTGTAATAAAGTCACTGGTGCTTTACAAAGAATTGTTGCTTATGAAACTGATAAAAAAATTAATATGGTTGACATTGAAACTGATGAACTAACAACAAGAGATTTATTACCAAGATTTGGTGTGAAGACTATCCCAACAATTGTTGCAGTTAGAAAAACATTACCTGTTGATTCATATGTCGATTCCAAATTATTAGAAAATCCAAATGGTGAAGTAGATTGGTTAAAATTGAAAAAATTCATCGAAGATAATGCTGATCCTTCTGATTCCTAACCTTATGTACATATTAAACTATTTACTATCCCATATATGTACTATTTTATCATAAAAGCTACATGTACCGACTAATCCATCATCTCTAAAATCACAACCATAAACCATACTTCTATGATCTCCATGGAATTTTTTCAAAACTTCACCTTCTCCATTCAATATCCTAGCTCCATCGTACATACAACATGTAACTAATTTATCTTGCTTTTGTGAATCACTGGTAAATCTCCAAACTCCTCCACCTAAATTTTTCTTCATATCAACTTTTGGTGGTATACCTTGAATCATTCCAACATCTGGTACCACTCTCAAGTCAAAAATTCTTAAACAATCATCATAACTTCCTGTCCATAGCGAATAAGGTTCATTAATTTTCCAACTATGTTTCCCATTTTTATCACCAAACGTTGATGTTTGAATTGAAACAACTCCAGCTTCATGAATTCTATTATTTTTGAAAATTTGTTGATTTGATCTAACATCATAAGCATGAAATCCACAATCATCACCTCCACTGAATATAACATTGGTTAATTCATTCATTTCTCCAAATATCCCAGTCCAACATTGTAAATCATGTTCACCTAAAATTCTCAAATCACTGATCCCATTGGGCAACAAATCAATGGTACCAATTTCACCATCAGTGGTACTTAACAACAATTTATTTGCAATTGTATTACTGAAATTTATAGATGTTATTAAAACTTCATCATCAACCAACTTATAAAATTTTTTTAAAAATAATGAATTTGATCCATCAATCTTAAAATCCCAAATCCCTATCCCAGATTCATGTGCAGTTACAATCATTTCATAATTGAATGGATTGAATTTCAAATCCAATATTGCTGTATCACTTGGAATCGACGTGATTATTTGAAATTTTTTATCTGCTTGTAATTCATATAAATCTAATGATCCATTACGTTGGGATCCTTCAATATGGTTGTATGTTCCTATAAACACCAAGTCGTTGTTCAAAGGATGAAATCGTAGACAGCATGGTGGATTGGTGGTCGTGGTTGTTGATAGTGGCATTTGATCTTCTGCTTTCTGGTTGCAACAGTTTCTTCATACATTATCAAATTGGGAAAAATATTTATTTTAACGTTACATATAAGTAATTTGATGATTGCATTTTGAAAAAAGACAGCAATTTCGAATGTAAATAAAATGCCTACAGTACTAACAGCTACATATAAGAACACTCATAAGAACAACACAGCTCTTCTTGCACTCACCCCAGTGAACAGATCTTGAAACCAAACAGACCATCCGGGTAACTTTGTTTTTCTTTTCTAAATCTGAAATCCAAATCAAAATCAAAGAAAAAAGCAGAAAACAAAACACGAAAAACAATCAACAAACAAACAATCAACAAACCGAGTTTTCAAACTTAAGAAAATGTCCTCCAAAACTTACAAAGACGCGTTCTCACTTTTTGACAAAAAATGCACCGGAAGAGTGCCAGTTTCCTCTTTAGGTGATCTATTAAGAGCAGTGGGACAAAACCCAACATTAGCAGAAATCTCAGAATTACAACAACAATTAACAGAACCTGAACTTGATTTCGATACATATGTACAAATCATCAATAGAAAAGATGGTTTTAGACCATTGGGAGACGTAGAAGACTATGTGAAAGGTTTCCAAGTCTTTGATAACAAAGGAACCGGTTTAATCAGTATTGGAGACCTAAGATATATTTTAACAACTATTGGTGAAAAATTATCAGATTCCGAAGTTGATGAATTATTTAAAGGTGTTGAAACTGATGCGGATGGTAATGTTGATTACCGTGCTTTTGTTAAAAGTATCTTAGCTCAATAGGTTTTAGCTAGTTTTGTTTATTAATATATCATATAATATTATATCATGGATGTTCTTTTTTAATACTACAGTATAGTCTACAACTCAGTACTTAATATAAGAATATTAATTAAAGAATTGGTAAAAAATTCCCAATAATCATCATGGGGATCCCAAACACATCTCTTTTCAAAGTCCACATACACGCGGTTTTAATATGAGTTTTCAAAGGTGTAATTAAAGTACAACCAGTCATTGTGGCACCTCTAAAATCTCCATATGCAATTGTACTAAATAAATCAAAATATTCAACAACTGAAACATCATCCATTAATTCCACAATAAAAGTCAATTTATTTAACAGTTCATCTTTGGACCAACCTGTTAATATACAAAATTCATCAGAAACATAACAAATTTGTCCTGTACGTCTCCAAACTATTGTTGGTGTCCCACTAATTTTAATGAATTTATCATATTCTAACAACGTTCTTTGGAAACATTGTTCCATGAAAATTAAATCTTCTTCTTTCAAAGTGTTTGTACATGCAATGAAACTTGGTCTATAATTCGCCATTGATTTTGCCATTTTAACAAGATATTTCTTGGTGAATCTATTTTTCAAATAATTGATTAAAGCATGATAACCTGGTGTATAACTAAATGGTTCATCAATTTTAGCATAAATATCTTCAGCTTCTTTATATCTTAACCCATTTTTACTTAATGGATTTGAATTTGCATCGTTATTGATTCCAATGGTAAAACTTAATGAAGTGTTTGGGTTTGATGATGGAACAATTGTCTCCAAAACTTGTGGGTATGTAAGTATTTGATCTTGTACTATACCTAAGCAATATTGATTGATCTCTTTATATGGATGATGATTGTAAATCATTGGTAATGGAACTGAACCATTTGAACCTCCTGGTGAGCTTGAGTCTTGTCGTATCAATTCATTAATTTTCATTGCCTTTAGTTCATCTTGTTTGATGATGTCACTCAATATTGAGTATTCTAGATCAACAGCATTAGACATGAATTTATGTTTTCTATCAACTATCTGTATAGTTGGTTGTATCTTTGTTGGTGGGGTAGTAGTAGTAGTAGCATCAGTTGTAATATTCACATCCTCATGGTCCATAAGATACTTCTTCTTCTTCCGTGGAGCATCAACACACGTACTCTCCAGTCCTCGCACAACACATCTGTTACATGGACGGTTCTCATCACAAGTCATGTGAGCTTTATGACAATGAACACATGCTCTAGCTGTCTTCTTTCTTTTAGGTTTCTGCGACATCTCTAGCTTCTCTCTTCCGCTCTTCAACTGAGTGAAGCCATGCAACTGATTCTTCTTCAGGGTGGATCTTCAAGCTCGTTCTTTTACGAGTTCACCACATCGATGTTGTACATATTAAAAAATTATTTATTTTTACTCATAGCATTATCAGAGTGAAAAATTGAATCAAAAGAGGACATACAAAGTCTACAACTCATTACAAATCTAAAACACAATTTTGAAAACTTATTAAACACATTATTTTGCTTCTTCTTCTTGTTCTTCTTGTTCTTCTTGTTCTTCTTCTTCTTCGTCATCTCCAGCACCAATAGAAGCTGCTAGTTGTTGTAATGCCAATTTGGCCTCGTCTCTTTCTTTAATGGCATTAGCAGCTACTCTCACAGCAGCATCATGATGATATAACGCTGTAGATAACTCTTTCTTAGTCTCTTCCAACTGCTTCCTCAATTGAAATAACTCTAAAGCAACAGAATCCCATTCATTTTGGAAAGATGAAAGTAATGCAGGAATAGACTGAGTTGATGGTGGGAGTATACTGGTAATCTGACTCACCTGTAGAGGTATCAGTTCATCTGTCTCTAATGATTCTCCCGTCACTGGGTCCTTGTGGTTCTCTTTAATATATGCTTCAATCAATGCCTTCTCATACACTGTTCCATTTTTTGTTGTTACTGGCTCCTTTGGAGGTGTTCCTGAGACTAAAGAGAAAAAAAAAGTGTTAATATTAATATAATGATGAAGGAGGTACCTCGGCAGGAAGCTCGTTACATACTTGCACACAACAGCATAGCCAATCTGGGGTGTCTGATTCTCAACTAATCGGTTCAATAAATGAAGATGTTCTGATATTGAGAAAAAAAAATTATTTTTCTTCTGTATAGTTATGGAACTTGAGAAGAAACGATGATTTCATGAGAAGTTCACACTAGGTGCCTTGGAGAAAATGAAAACTACAAAGTTCTACAAATTCATTCTACAGATTCTTTCTTACTAAAAAACCAACAATTAAATCACCAATTTCTCTCTTCTCTTCTCTTCTTCATAAAGAGAGGAAAAAAAAATCGTGAAATTTTAAACAAAATTTTTCAAAAATTCATCGTTTTCACAACAAGATAGCCAATTCGAACATGAGTTTAACTGACAAAATGAGCAGCTTGTCTCTCAAAGACGTATGTTGAATCACTCAAAAAGATTATAGACAAAAAAACCAAAAAAGACTAACAAACATACAGCTCACTCCTGAACAACAAGCTTTAGAATCCCAATGGACCACTCTTTCTAAATCGTTCCCAACTGGAATTGAGAAATTGAATGAAGAATTGAAATACAAGACTTATATCCTTGGCTCAGCACCAGCTGAAATAGATGTCGTTGCTTTCAAAGCCGCTTTACCATACGTTGCATCTTTAACTGCCGATAAATATGCTGCAAACAGACATTTATTACGTTGGGTTGATTTGATTCAAAACACTTTAGTCACCGATGCTGAAAAAGTTGTCATTGATTTTTCTGTTGAAGTTCCACGTGAAATCAAAGAAAAGGAAAAGAAAAAAGATGCTAAAGAAGAAACTAAACAGGAAACAAAGAAAGAAAAATCTACTGATGGTAAACCAAGAGGTAAACCAGATGAAGAAACTTTGAAAAAATTAAGAGAAGAAGCTGCTAAGGCCAAGAAGGAGAAAAAGGCAAAAGCTAACGCGGAAGCTGATGCGAAGGCAAAAGCTGAAGCTGTTCCACCAAACCCTTCAATGATTGAATTCAAAGTCGGTTTCATTGAAAAAGCCATCAAGCATCCAGATGCCGACTCTTTATACGTCTCCACCATCAACTGTGGTGAAGATGCACCACGTACCGTTTGTTCTGGTTTGGTTAAATACGTCCCATTAGAAGACATGCAAGAACGTTATGTTGTCCTAGTTTCTAATTTCAAACCAGTGACAATGAGAGGTATCAAATCAACTGCAATGGTGTTATGTGCATCAACTAAAAACAACCCAGATATCGAAGAAGTTGTTGAATTCGTTAATCCACCACCAGGTTCTAAACCAGGTGATAAGATCTTCTTTGAAGGTTTTGATGGTACTCCAGAAAAAGTTTTAAACCCAAAAAAAAAAATTTGGGAACAAGTTCAACCATCTTTCACCACCACCGAAAATTTCGAAGTTGTTTATAAACATGATGGTAAACTAGCAAGATTGGTTAACGCTAAAGGTGAAGTTTTGAAAAATTCTACTCTTGTTGGTGCTTATGTCAGTTGAGCTTTTTGTTTTTTTTTTTTTTTTCTTGAATCTTGTATAATTTCTAAAAAGATAACACAACACTACCCATAACTGAGTACATGAAAGAGATAGATATTTAATTTTGATACAAAAACCATCCATTTATAGCATAAATTTACGCTCTGATGAAGATCATTTCCGATCAAAATATAATTTTGAGATCAATCTTCTCGATATTAATATTTGTATCAAATCTTCTCAAAAATTTCAAGTATAAAAATAATCCCAAAATTAACTCAATATCTGTACTCTCACTCATCAACCATAATTCCACAGTGCCACACCAACAGACACTAGCAGAAAGACAGAATGAAGTTACTTAAACACAAATTAGAAAGAGACGGAAGTGGGTTCTACCAACTTCGAGTTGATGATAAAGAAGATCTTTTCACAATCAATAATTTACTTTTGAATCGCGATAGTTTAGAGATAGCTACTCATAGAAACATTAAACATCCAAGCAATGCACCAAATAAACCACCAAGAATTGAAAGGAAACTTTTAACTTTAACTCTTGTTGTTGAAGATGTTGATTTTTGTCCACAAGATAGTTCAATGAGAGTTCGTGGTAAAAATACAAGACAATGTGATGATGTTCCATTAGGTACTTATCATACTGCAGAAATTACAATCAATTCTACATTCATAATCCATAAACAAGTCATTGACACGTATTCTAATAGTATCATTAGAAAGGCTTGTGATATTGATGAACGTGCAGAGTTAGCTGCTGTTGTTTTAGAAGAAGGTATTGCACATATTTGTCTTATAACTGATAATTCAACAGTTATGAAAAGTAAAGTTGCTCTTAATATTCCTAAAAAGACAAGAGGTGACTCGTCTAAGCATGATAAAGCTTATAAGAAATTTTTACAATCAACTGCTGATTTATTAATACGTGATTTGAATTTAATTGGGTTAAAGGCTATTATTATTGCATCACCTGGATTTATAAATAAAGATTTATTAGAAGTTGTTGATAAAACTTTAATTGGTATGAATAACAATAAAGAATTATTACAAACAAGATCAAAATTCATATTGGCACATTCATCAACAGGTTATTTACAAGGTTTAGATGAAGTTTTAAATGATCCGGATTTCACTAAACAATTATCTTCAGTTAAATTTGCCAAAGACACCCAAGTTCTTGGTGAGTTTCTTACTGAATTGAATGAAGATAGTGGGAAAGCTTGGTATGGACCAGCTGAATGTAATAAAGCCATTGAATTAGGTGCAGTCAAATATTTCTTATTAACAGACACCAAATTTAAAAGTGATTCAGTTAAAGATCGTGCTCATTATGATGAATTATGTAAAATGGTTGAGGCAACTGGTGGTCAATGTATTATATTTTCTAAATATCATGAATCAGGACAACAATTGGATGGATTGACTGGTGAAGCTGTTATTTTAACGTATCCAATTGAAGATTTAGATGAACAAGTTGAAGCAGATCAACTGGAAACAGAGCAATCCTAAAATGGGGGGAAGGGGGGGAAGGGGGGGGGGTTGTCTTAATTTATTTTTTGTATTATCATCTTCAATATTAAATATTTATTCAAATACTTCAGCTGTAGTCTTATACAGCTAGTATTAAATTATATCTACAATATTTTCATCAAAACGAAAATCTTTGATCCTAACAAATTTAATTCAAAAGACACCAACACTACCAGAGAGACAATGTCAAAACTAATCATATCTGTCTTAATAGCATGTCTCGCGTCTCTGCAGTTTGGGTACCACATGTCAGAACTCAATGTCCCTTCTCAAGTCTTATCTTGTCAAAAACATGTTTTACCAATTAATGACAACAACAAACTTTATGATGAAACTTGGTATGGTTCTCATGGACTAGTCGAATGTATACCTATGGATGACGCAACATTGGGCCTGGTTACATCGATATACTCAATTGGTGGGTTATTAGGATCAATGTATGGAGGTGTCTTAAGTGATTCGATTGGAAGACAAAGAACAAGTTGGATCAATTCTATCATTTACTTCATTGGTTCACTAATTATGACTTTTGCTAACAGTTATTGGTTCTTGATGCTTGGAAGATTGTTTGCAGGTTGTGCTGCTGGTTGTACGATTGTGGTGACACCGTTATTAATCAATGAAATTAGTCCTGAATCAACAAAGGGGATTTTAGGTAGTATGACTCAAGTGGCAATTAATGTTGGGATTTTAACTACCCAGGTACTGGCAATAAAATGGTCAAATAGTTATCAATGGAGAAATATTTTATTATTTGGTGCACTTATAAGTTTTGTTAATTTCATATTGATTTTTTTCATGATTGAATCTCCAAAATGGGTTTATCAACAGGGTGATATCAATAGAGCCAAAATGTTGTTGTTTGAATTAAGAAATGATCATGAATTAGTTGATTTAGAGATTAGATCTTTCAGTACTGATAATACTTTAACGAATAACAACAATGGTAAGATATCAATTCTACAATTTATCAAAGAAGATAAATTCAAGAAAGCTTTGATAGTGATAACAGCTTTGACATCTGGACCACAATTTTGTGGTATTAATTCAATTATATTCTATGGTGTTAAAACTATTAGTTTGATTCTACCAAATTTTGCAGTTATAATCAACTGTTTGATTTCATTATTGAATGTTGTTATAACGTGTATTGCAGCACCACTAATTGATAAATTTGGTCGTAAACCATGTTTAAAAATCTCATCTATGATAATGGGTGTCGCGTCAATATTGATGTCAATTGGAATTTTACAAAATTATTCAACTTTAACAATCATGTCAACTTTTATTTATGTTGGATCATTTGCTATCGGATTAGGCCCAATACCCTTCTTAATGATCTCGGAAATATCTTCCACCGAGTCTAAAGCAACTGCACAAAGTTATGGAACTACAATTAGCTGGATATCAACATTCATAGTTGGTTATTTGTTTCCTATATTGAACTCAATGATTGGTGGGTACGTTTATGTTTTATTTGGTTTCACATGTTTTGCATTTGCTGCTTTCACTGAGTATCGTGTACCTGAATCCAAAGGTGTTGTTTCTTCTGAGCAAGTTTGGCAAAGGTTTCATGATTCAAGAGAATCAGCAGCGTTGTTAAGAAGGGATTAGAAATAGTTAGAGTTTGCTATTTATGATATATATTATATATATATTATATATATATATATATGATATATGAGATATGAATATAATGATCTATGAATGCGATTGTAGATCTTCAGAGCTCTTGTTGTACTTCCATACTGGACTTTGAATTTTGGTGTCACATTTTCAAGTTTATCTTTCTTATCAGGAAGTAGTTTCATCACGTGATGCAGCAAATGACTAATTTTATTTGGTGTTTAGATGTAATGCTGTGACTGCTGTTAAGCATTAATATATTGGTATGCGCCGCAGAACTGAGCTTTTCACTCTGAAAAATTAAAAGCACGCCCCGACACCTCTTGAACGCTCATCAAACTTTTCCCTCAGTTACAGGTTGGGCTGTCCCACAGACGCAGAAAACTCAGCTGTGTTTTAACAAAAATATTGAAAATTGCAAAACTTACTAGAATTCTTTTCAACAACCCACAAGAAGTTAAAGTTAATTCACAATGCCAACCAGATTAACTAAAACCAGAAAACACAGAGGTCACGTCTCCGCCGGTAAAGGTCGTGTCGGTAAACACAGAAAGCATCCAGGTGGTAGAGGTAAAGCTGGTGGTCAACACCATCACCGTATCAACATGGATAAATACCATCCAGGTTATTTTGGTAAAGTTGGTATGAGATACTTCCACAAACAACAAGGTCACTTCTGGAAACCAGTGTTAAACTTGGACAAATTGTGGACTTTAGTCCCAGAAGAAAAAAGAGAACAATACTTGGCTTCCCCATCTGCTACTGCTGCTCCAGTCATTGACACTTTAGCTCATGGTTACGGTAAAGTCTTAGCTAAAGGTCGTTTACCAGAAGTTCCAGTTATTGTCAAAGCTAGATTTGTTTCCAAATTAGCTGAAGAAAAAATTAGAGCTGTTGGTGGTGTTGTTGAATTGATTGCTTAAATCATTTGATTTAACTTCATTAATAATGGTTATAAAATTAATAAAACACAAAACATATAGTGGAGAAAAGTTGGATTGTTATTTTCTTTGATTATAGTTAAATTTACATTTTGTACAATCTAGTTATTCAATTGTAGAGGTTCTGAGAAAAAAAACATTATCATTGACACATTTGGATGAATGAAGGCATTGCATATATGGTGTGTACTATGAATTGATAATATAATTAAAAAATGGTATTTTATCATTTATGCTTAACTAATTCATAATAACAATTTCATTTCTCAACTCGTGTACTGATAAATATTTGGTATGTGACTTAGCATGAGTTTCAAAAATAAAAAAGAATATCTATCAATTCATTACTTGACTTTCTACAGGTTAAAATAGACATCCAGCTATAAACCTCAAACTTGAAACTAATTAGTGCACTAGTAACCTTCATCTTTACATTACATGTCATACCTGTTAGAACTTAAAATTTGAGTAAACTACATGATAATTCAACTAGTTTCATAAAATCATACCAATTAAATCAGAAATCAATACTCCACCAAAACAAATCACAAGTATAGTCCATTGACAGCTTTTATAGAACACTAAAAATGAAGTGTTGGTCAAAATTTTATCTTTTGAGTAAACTTAAAACATGAAAAATGGATCTGCTGAAAAAAACACACATCAAAATATAAACAAAAGAAAACAAAATAATTTTTTTTTTCTAAATTTTCAAATTAATATAAACAAATATAGTGAATGTTCAGACGGTTGTTAAGCACATCCATCCCTAAAATGACAGTCAGCGCCACACATCAATGGACAGTTGAATCTGCGATTCCAAGCCATATAAAAGAATTATTACAATCCAAATCATTAACTCCAAACAATTATATTTTGATTTTCTTACAAATAATTGAATTACTTAAAACTCAGAAAAGAACTGGTTGGGTTGATCATGGTATTCCAAATTGTGAAAGTATAGCTGATCATATGTACAGAATGGCAGTCATATCCACAGTGATTAAAAATAAAGAAGTTGATACAAATAAATGTGTTAAGATTTCAATTATTCATGATATTGCAGAATCATTAGTTGGTGATATTACACCATTCGATAAAGTTGATAAAGAAGAAAAACATCGTAGAGAATTAGAAACAATTAAATATTTGTCATCATTGGTTAAACAATATGATGAATCAAGAGGTGAAGAAATTTTACAATTTTGGTTAGATTATGAAGAAGTTAGAACTTTAGAGGCAAGATACGTTAAAGATATTGATAAATTTGAAATGTTGGTACAATGTTTTGAATATGAGAAAAAACATAACGGCATTAAAAAATTAGATCAATTTTGGAGTGCATTACCATCAATTAAAACTGAAGAATTCAAATCATTAGTTAATGATATGAAAATTCAAAGAGATGAATTTTGGGCTACAATTGAATCTGCAAAAGCATAAATAGCATCATTGTCATTATTTGTACAAATAAATATAAAAATATTCATTGAACTAACCATAGATTATCATATCCAAACAACCATGGTCCAATTGTATGTCTACCTAATATAGCTAAAATTCCTATGATGAATTGAACTGTTAAGATCAATAAACATAATCTATCTTCTCTTAATGGACCAACAGTGACTAATGTCCAGTTTATCAAAGTCCAATTACTTGTTTCAATGATAGTTGACTCTGAAACAATTTCACCTTTAGAATTTTCATATTGAATTTCTTTCTCAACAATTTTCAAGAGTCTTAAAGATGATAATAATTTCAATAATTTTATGAGTAATGGATGTAAAGGTTTTTCAATTTTGGCCATTGATGGATACATTAAACCGTCTTCTTCATTGAATCTTGGTAATCTATGTCTTGGGCATGGTATGATTCCAAAAATTTGAGGTACTGAATAAATAAAATTTATAATTTGAGGAATGAAAAACAATAATAAAGTTTTCGAGAAATGACCCAATATACCAACAATTGCAAACAACATCCCGGCAAAATAACAATAGGTATCACCAACAAATACCCTTGATGGCCACCAATTGTATTTCAATAAAGCGAAAGAAACTCCTAAGAATGGTATCAATAAACAAACAGAGAATAAATGAGATTCTCTTGCCAAAGTAGTTTCACCAGACCATAAATAACAAGCATCATTTGTCAGTAACAATATAGCAATGACAACACTTTGACCAACTTCTAACCCATTTATACCAGCTAAAATATTGATAGAATTTGGACAAAAAATTGATACAGAACTCATATAACCATAATACAACCAACTTAGTTCAATAACTTGTTTGTTGAAATAAGTTTGTAACCATTTTGTAGGTATTAAGACATGAGTAACACCAAAATCAACATAGTAAACAATCAATAATGGAATTGAAGTTATAGCAGGAATGAAAAATTTATGTCTCCATCTAACATCAAATAAATCATCTGCAATTCCTAGCAAGACAGTACTTTCCAAGGATAAAATGGCACTTAAGTATTCAGCCAATTTGCTATGTGGGAATAATTCATTACCTGCTTGATTAACATTGATACCTTCTCTATTTCCTCCGCCTGTGGTGAAAGTGACAAAATATTTGTAAAATAAAAATGGAATAAACAAAAACATGATGAACATATAAACTGTTGCCGGGATGGCTCCCATGGTTTCCGGGATAACTGGTTTGTTAGGCTTGCTGAGATCTTTACCAAAACACCCGATCTTGATAAAAGAGTCTGCCACTCGTGGAATCAAATAATCTGTCACGATGTATCCAAAGATCGCAAACCCAAGAGACGCCTGTACTGCGCTCAACGCACCATTTGCTGTATACACCAAGCCACACGCTGTGGCAAACAGCGCAACTGTCGCTGATCTAGCTATGACTCCCATTCTTCTTCACCAACAATCAACATAAAAACAATCAACAATATCAATATACAAATAAAAATAAAAACAACACGTATCGCAGAAATTTGAATCTGCCTGCTGACTCAGCGCTTACAGTTTTTTGATTTTTATTTTTCATTTCTTCCAGCGGCAGAAAATTCTGACGAAAAATTTCAAAAAATTCAAAAATTTCAAAATACATAATAGGGGAAATTTTCAGTAAAGTTTTAACGCGTTGAAAATTGAAAATTAGAAAAATTCTTGTTTTTGTTTTGGTACAGCAGATTGAAGTTTGAGGTTGTTGGCGAGGCTGCTAGAAGTGACAACAGCAGACAGCAGGCAGCAGGCAGCAGACAACAGACAGAAAATGTCCACTAGAATCCCACACATCGACCTGAGCGGGATATCGCTAGAGGAGAAAAAAGAAAACGAGTTTGGAAGTTTGACATCTCAAGAGTACCGTTACACTACAAAATCTCGTAATGGGTTGCCCTTGCCAGATCCAATAGAAGATGACCCTCCTTATTATGTGCTTCTTATAACATACCTCAATTATTTAATCTTGATCATCACTGGTCATATAAAAGATTATCTGGGATCATTATTTTTCCCAGCTTCATATAAAGAATTGCGTGATAAAGATGGTGTTGCTCCATGGTATTCCCAATTTGAATCTTTTTATATTCGTCGTTTGAAAAACAAGATTGATGATTGTTTTGCTAGACCAACTTGTGGTGTTCCAGGAAGATTGATCACTTGTATCAATAGAGATCCTCATGATTATAACAAATATTTCACTTATGATGGCACCACTTCAACTTGCCTAAATTTATCCTCTTATAATTATCTGGGTTTTGCTCAAAGTGAAGGTCCATGTACCGACGCTGCCTTAGATGCATTGAGAACTTATGGTACTGGTTGTGGTGGTCCAAAAAATCAAATTGGTACCACGGATTTATTGAGAGAAACTGAAAGATCAATTGCTCAATTTGTTGGGAAAGATGATTCAATTTTATTTTCTATGGGTTATGCGACAAATGCAAGTCTTTTCGCATCTTTATTAGATCAAAAATCCCTAGTTATTTCAGATGAATTAAATCATGCTTCAATTAGAACTGGTGTTAGATTATCTGGTTGTTCAGTTAAAACTTTCCCTCATAATAATATGGAAGCTTTAGAAAAATTATTAAGAGAACAAATTTCTCAAGGTCAAACTAGATCTCATCGTCCTTGGAAAAAAATCGTTGTTGCTGTTGAAGGTTTATATTCTATGGAAGGTACTATGGTTAATTTACCAATATTGATAAAACTTCGTGAAAAATATAAATTTTATTTGTTTGTTGATGAAGCTCATTCAATTGGTGCTATTGGTCCTTCAGGTAAAGGTGTTTGTGATTATTTTGGTATTGATCCTTCAAACGTTGATATTTTAATGGGTACTTTAACTAAATCATTTGGTGCAGCTGGTGGTTATGTTTCCGGTAATCAAGATATCATTGATCGTTTAAGATTGAACATTAATTCTCAAAATTACGCGGAAACCATCCCTGCTCCTGTTCTTGCTCAAATTTTAACCTCATTTAAAGTCTTGAAAGGAGAAATTAATCCTGGTGAAGGTAGAGAAAGATTAGATAGAATTGCATTCAATTCTCGTTATTTAAGATTAGGTTTACAAAGATTAGGTTTCATTGTTTATGGTATTGATGATTCCCCAGTTATTCCAGTTTTATTATTTGCTCCAGCAAAAATGCCAGCTTTTTCAAGAATGCTATATCAAAGAAAAATTGCTGTTGTTGTTGTTGGTTATCCTGCTACTCCATTAACAACATCAAGAGTTCGTTTATGTGTTTCTGCTGCTTTGAAAAAAGAAGACATCGATTATTTGCTACGTCATATTTCAGAAGTTGGTGATAAATTATTTTTGAAATTTAGTTCAGGTATTGCAGGTGGTTCATTAGATGGTAAACCACCAAGATGGAACATTGATGATGTCATTGAGAAAACTCCAAAAGACTGTAAAGATCCAACTTTTTTCTTCACTTCCGCTGCTGATGCTAAACTTCTTGAAAAGCAAAAACTTGAGATTAAATAAATTGAGTCAAACTTGATTGATTTTTTTTTCCCTTCAAAATCAAAAACTATATTTATGTATACTACAACTTCTATATTATCTGGAGCTCAAACTTTAAACTCTTATATATGATCACTAATTTATAATGCATGTTAATTTTCAAAAATATCTGATGTTTTTTTTTTTTTTTTTTTTTCATTTTTTTTTTATTTCTGTATGGTACATATTTATATTTAATTGGTCTCCATGTTTCAGTATATGATTGCATCAAGTATCAACTCGTATCAAATACCATTTTTTTTTTTTTTTGTCATGTAACATCTATTAAGGGAGAACTAATTACTAACTATGTACACTTCTTTTGGTCCACTTTCTGTTAATACCAGGAAACTCCCTCCTTCAATTTTCGGAATTTTCATTCTCCATTTATCACTTTTCAGTGTTCTTTACATTTTTCAATGTGTAAAGTCCCAATCTCAACATGAATACTTCT